>JAUOBX010509953.1:0-10138 GCA_032360705.1 Eupentacta quinquesemita
ACCAGTATTGAGTATTAACCCCGATGTTCCTCCGACAGAATTGTACACCTCCGAAATATAGGTCATTAAAACTTGTTAGGGTACAGCTGTTGCTTTGTGTAATGGGAGACTGGAGTAACTTTTCACTCCATCTGGAAGAGCATTGTTGAAATTACATCCGCTGATAATTTCAGCCTATTTGGGGCTATTTTCCCTGATTTTTGGGCTCCTGGACGGGGTAGGACATTGCGGAGTAGTCCGTTTGGAATGTTGTTGGCAGCACGCACCTAAAAATAAACCCACTCCTAGCTCAAAATCGAATCGGTCACCATGTATTGAATTGCTGACAGGGTGAAAGAGTATTAACACTCAGCTTCACAGCGGTGTATAGCTGTGACCCGTTGCGAACTTCTGGAAGGCTCAGGACGGCTGGAAACAGACTCAATTTAGTATGTAAGTCATTTAGAGAATTAATACCGGTGTGCTACCTACACAAACCAAGTCATCAGTACTCCGTGTAGGACATAACAGATACCGCTTAATTCCAACTCGTAGCAGATAAGGTAATGGATTAGTAATTTCATGTCCTAACATTAAATTGATAGATAGATACTGGCCAGTATTCTGATATCAACAGAAGCCAACTGATTTTGCATCAATGGGCTCAGAGTGGGAGTGAAATTTGCACGAGAGGAACACATTTCTTTTCCATATACCTAATTGCAAATTTGAATATCCATAGTAGTATTTCGAAGGAGCCATTGAAAACATAATTTATATGTAGGCCTACCTCATGAACCATTGCGATGCTTGATTGAGCATAAAAATTAAACTATTGAACTTCAGATGCTCACGGCTTTCACTCACGAGATAAATTACACAAATATGTAGTGTAAGAACATGTGTCTAATGACACAACTAGCGGCGCTGTACTCGTGTGCATTAATGATATATACTTGTTAATTACTCCTCCCAGATTGTTTCCAGGGTAACGAAGGTATGCGCTGAGTGTAAATTATCATTTCACTCTTATTGCACCGGCGTCGGTGAATTTTGTCACGTGCAGAAAGCTCCTTTACAAGGAATAAACGTCCTATCCGGTAAGAATGCCGAGTTCAGAGCCAGAGCATGCAGTCACTGCCTACTACTGGTCTTTGCACTTATGTTTGCGTCATAGTTATAATACATTTCTAACTGCGGCTGAGCAGCTCAAGCAGTCATCATGTCTCTCCCTTCGTCTGTTCGTTCGTACGTCCGTTCACAACTTGGTCCATAAGCAAAATTTGTTTTTGATTTCATCCAGTAACGACTCATATAACAAATATATGTACAAATATGAATGCTACCGAGGATAACACATAAAGTAAGTATACTTGTTTCCAATGTGGTCCTTACTAATAAAAACAACTAAACAATTGAACAAACCAGGAACAAGAAGAAAAAAACAAGCCCCCACATATTTCCTAACTTGATATTTGAAAGAAACAAGTGTGCCA
This sequence comes from Eupentacta quinquesemita, assembly GCA_032360705.1. Classification (NCBI taxonomy): domain Eukaryota; kingdom Metazoa; phylum Echinodermata; class Holothuroidea; order Dendrochirotida; family Sclerodactylidae; genus Eupentacta; species Eupentacta quinquesemita. The sequence continues at coordinate 1,476 of JAUOBX010509953.1, forward strand.
CACTGTTTGTTTCGAGGGGGTGAATCATTCCATTCGGAAATTGCTGTGTAGAGAAAGCTACATTTTCCAAACTCTTTAACCCTCGGAACCACACAAGACCGTACACTTGCTCTGGTATTATGAGTATGGAGATTTCGCACCATGGTAACATGTTCTTTCGAATAGTATGGGGCTACATCAGAAACGATGTTATACATGTGGTTTAATTTCAGCTGAGCCACTCTGTAATCTACTGGAAACATACCAGCAAATTTGAACTGCTCATACCCAATGTGGAACCTTGGCTAGACACCCAATATAAACCTAATCATTTTATTTTGCATCATCAGCAACCTTGTCCTCCATTGTTTGCTGAGGGCACTATACCAGGAGGAACAAGCGTAATCTAAGTGGCGTTGAACTAGTTACGAAACAAGAAGTATCAACATTCCTAGCATTCCGGAATAGGAATTTAGGTCTACTTGAACTCTCGTGCAAGCCTCTCTTGACAATATGCTCACCAGATAGCGACTGGTCTAATGTAACCCCCAAGAAAGTTAAGTTATGATATGACCGAATATCTTCCTCCAAACAAGAAACCTCTAAAAGATCGATCCTCTACAGGCGTTTCTTGGAAGCAAAAAGAATACACTCAGTTTTATCAAGATGAAGAGATAAAAAAAATCAGTCAATCCATGATCGATTTGAGCTCCATGCTCAACATCTCACCTATTAGAAGTGGTTTCTTCCCAGACACAAGTAAACCTGGATCATCTGCATATAGCATAAGCTTACTGTTGACTGCAGCCAGCATATCATTCCCACATATGCGAAAAAAGGGGCCCGAGTATGGAACCTTGAGGGACACCACACGATATGGACCTCGCCTCTGATAAAGTATGATCAATATCTTCAACTTGAGACCTGTCAGTAAGATATGAATGGAACCACTCAACAGACCATACTTTTCATCTTACATAATAGAATATGGTGATTAACTGTGTCGAAAGCTTTCTGCAGGTCAAGCATTACCATACCAATACAGTTACCCTTATCCATGTCAGGTCTTATATAATCAGATATATGAATCAGACATGTGTCTGTGGAGTATGAAGATCTAAATCCAGACTGGATTTCATATAACACATTATTCTGGACCATGTGGCCATCTTACTGGATATAAATGATCCGCTCAAAGACTTTTGAGACAATACTGCATGGCCTATAGTTGCCTATATCTGACTTTCTATTCTTCTTATGTTATAGTACAACCCTAGCCAGCTTCAGGTCGTCGGGAAAAACACCGGTATTTATAGATAAATTCAATATAGAGGTAAGTGGTTTGCAATATCAGAAGAGCTATCCTTAAGAAATCTGGCAGGCAGGTCATTCAATCCAGTTGCCTTACTGATACTCATAGTTTCCAAAACAGATCGTACCTCACACCAATTGGTGTCACACCAACTACGAATAACGATGCCATACTGATTCTCTACCCTGCCTAATATTGATATGAGCGATAGGGTAAGCTTGATTCACCGCCAAAACTGGAATGAAGTTGATTTTTGCAGACTTCCATTACCAATCAATAGAATGACGCAAACCAGCTGCAAAGTGTCTGGAAGGACGATCAATAAGATACTGTCACGGTTCAAACAGTTGCTGTTCTGAACTGATAAACGTACAGTGCGTGATACCGAGAATCATTGGTTATGAAGATGGTGATCACCTTAGTAAGCCAGTAATTCAGGAATATTGACATGGTGACATCATGCCAGCCTGGAGACATGGTTCACACATGGTTGTCATCACACACACGTACGTTGCTGAGTAATCCAGTATGCTTTGTAGATGTGAGTGTTCGATGGAAATAACAAAAAGTCGAATAAATAAGATTCACGCAAAGGTAAACGCCATTTTAAGAGCCTTCTATGTACCCTTACTCATACAACCTCGGAGGTAGCCAATTCAAGAGGAATTTCTAGGATAGATAGTCAGGGTTCCTGATGTATGTAAGCATGTTGGTTGACTGGTTTAGATTTCACATATTCAAATGTAATATTTAGATACTGATCAGAATATCATATTGCATTGAGCAGATTATGGCTCAGCATGTATATTAGTGACATCTAAATTTCAACGAGTAAATCAGAGGTGTCTTTCTGGTGGGAATGGGTGGCGAATGTATAGTATGCAATTGACGTGCTAGTTAACCAGTCGTCATTCCCTAAAACCTTACAATAAGTGATTGATATGTTCTCTTGATTTTCCAGATAACACGATGAAAATGAATGACAATAGTGTGGAAATAAATTATTTATTTAATGAGGATGTACATTTTGGCAACAACTTATATTTTTTCTTCACTCCAAGGCAGCAATATACAACAATATACAACTATATACTCAAAAGTCAGTACATTATGCTGTTCCAAATTTACAGCACACCTGGTGATTGTTTGGTAATAAATTAGACAACTGACTTTCCCAACAAGAGTAATGGAGCCCGATAATGGCGCAGCTGTTGGTTATAATTACGTGCCTAACCTGTGCTGACTGTCATTATAACACAAAATCCAATTACAAAAACTCAGTCGACGTGAATTACCGGAGGTGTCGAATGAGAAGCTCCTGAGAGAATTTGTCTGAAGCGTGGTTTACCGAGAAAAATATATGACATTCATAGCATCTTTAATCTATATACTCGAAAGGTGCTCGTGGTTGTGGTTTCAGAAAATTGTAAAATAACAAGTTATCGTATCCAACGTACATGACCTTCCGCGGTGTATTTCGGGGTGGATTCATCTCAAATTCCAAAATTGTTGGTCGAATAGAAGAAATCGATTTTTTTTATGTAATGGCATGCTGTGGTACATGTAGTGTTTTGCTCCCACGATTTCTCTTGGATCCTAATATAATGCGTGAGCTACATTTTCTTTTGACATATCCATGAATTTGATGACAGGATTGACATACATAATGAATATGACCAGACATGATAATGAAAGTATCATGATAGGGTGTGATAGTAACGTACAGTTCACACTATATACATTAATTTACATAACCACTAGCAGGGGCGTACTTCCAGTCAGAGCAATCGAATAAAAACAATATTCCAATGTACAACTTTGAATAGCATTGTCAGAAATCCATAATGCTTTTATCCAATCTGATCCTTGGGAATTCAGTAGATACCTACGTAACCTTAATGTGGTATATCGTTATTAGTGTACGTACATAATAATCTCTGTCCCGATTACAGGGAAAATACATTGCAATCCATAACATGACCACTCGGACCAACACATCGAGCGTTCCAGTGTTTTTTGTATATTAGAGTATCCAGTAATGCCAAGCATGCAGCGATTATTCCTAAACATAATTGACATTATTAATGTCATTTGAAACTTTCAAACACGAGCGTACACCCACACACCGATTTACCAGGCAGCCTAGGTAGCCTGACACGAGGGATAGAGTTATCAGCTCTCAGAAATAATAAAAACAACCCCAAAGAACTCAAGGTTTGGACATACGATGTCAAACACCTTTTGTCGAATACGACATCACACCAACCAAAAAGTCCGAATGTTCCGGGCTACCTCTCATAAATTAGAATGGTTTGCGGATTCCCTATCAGTTCTATACATGAACAAACAATAATATTTTACCGAAAATCCGAATGCCTTGTCATAGCCACTAGGAGTTGATTTTCGCAGAATCCCACTAACAGTCGATATAATGACGCAACCGCCTGAGAAAGAAGGACCCTTAGTTCTGAAGTAGGGTCTTAGTTTCGAAGCTAGTGGGGTCTTAGTTTTGAAGCTAGTGGGGTCTTAGTTTTGAAGCAGGGTCTTAGTTTTGAAGCTAGTGGGGTCTTAGTTTTGAAGTAGGGTCTTAGGTCTTAGATCTTAGTTTTAAAGACACCCCATTATCCTCGCATATTGTCGCTAGTCGAACGGCAGTTGACATAATCCAGCAAACGTATGTTGAGTTATATCACGATTTGCTGTCTAATGGAAAGTGGTTGCCTAATAATACGATGAGGGAAGGTAAATATATCCTGGGGAAATGCCATCATGCTAAACGCATGGCTGATAGCTCGTATATCAACCACAATTCAATCAAAATTAAAATGTCTCTTGTTAATAGGATATCATTGCTATTAGATAAATTCCAGGGGATACTTCATTTATGTAGCAATGTCTACACAGAGTCCTAAAATGAGGTCATGCTCACAATAACTAGTTAGAAGAGTCTGAGAAAACACCTCAAAACAAAATATGAGTCGTGAAAACAAAGACAAAAGTTGGCATTCAAAGAATCTAGCAAGAAAACGGTAGCAGCAGGCCAATGAAATCTAGGTCCTAAGGACGTGACGTAGAAAAACTAAGAACATACTCCCTACATAGCAAGGAACATACTGTCATAAAGGCATGTAATGACTCTTTATGGAATCTAACATGAAATTTGTGTTGTCTAACTATGGTCCCCCAAAAACGAAAAGCTATTGCCGTATATGTGACATTGTCCCACCGACAGTCTGATTTTAGGGCGCGCGGTTGGGGCTTAGAAAATGACTGAGAATCAGGAACGAACTATGCTATGAATCTTGTGAATGTCCATAATAAGACGATGATTTATGGAAATGGGACGTCATCTTGTAACCGGTGAACATTTAGGCCACTTCCAACACTTTTTTTAGAAAATCGATAGATCGATAAATCAATAGTACACCTCTAGCAATCCGGTCTTATGTGATGGACAAACAGTTGACTGTTCAGGAGTAGGTGTTACCGCCGACCCCATGGGTTATATTTTTCTCGCTTTAAGCTCATGATGTAACTCTAGACAACTCCGAGGAACCTGTCCCTCCACGTATCAGATGTCGTTACATTATTACATAACTTATCATGTGTAGTTCATTTTTGGTGAGTGTTGGCTAGACTTGTCTCAATCAAGCCTGAGCAATGTGGGTTGCTGAATCGCAAACACTATTGAGCATTGTTAAACCGCGGCACAAATACATGCCTGATTCGCTATTCAGTCTAGTTGGCTCACAGGTAATCAATGACACCCGTGGTGTGTCTATGATTAAGTTTCTCCCCCACCCACCACAACTTGTCCAAGACGTTCCATGAACCGTTCGATTCATATCACAGGGCAGTATGGTGAGAACATGACAGAAAAGTCGTTTGTTGTTTGTTGATTAGTCAATCTTGCGGTCTGACGTGAACGTGTTTGATCTGAGGGAGAAGGTCGTGGGTGTATTCATCAAAGCATGTGGTTCTTCGATCTACTTCTGAATAGCTGTAGCATAATGACCTCAGACCGGTGGAACCACATTCCGGGAATACATTTTCCAAGCACTCGATGTGCGAAAACAAGAGAACGAACATAGGTTTCGCGATTACGTGGGAGACACAGTCTGAGAAGGGACCGAGGCAAGTTACCAACTGGGATGAGTAGGGAAACAAACAAGAGAATATCGGATAACCCCTACGCCTATCTAATGTGCCTAATGAAACTTGAACTGAGCAACATAATCAACATTTTAAATATCACAGGTAACTGGTTGTTCGAATCACAGAATGGTTGCTGAAAGTCAGTAATAAGTTATGGATCCTCAATATGTGAATATCTCCGTTGCCACCTGAGGGCATGATGTTTATTTCAAGTGAAATAATCTGACAAAAACATGAATTAATCTACTCAGATGTGGGTTCTCTCAGATCGTACGCCAATCTTTTATGTCCTGAATGTGTTGGATCGTCTACAATATACCGTCACCGGCAATGTCATCACAACGTCACATAAAGTGACAACAACGTCAAATATATGTTTCCCTGGGACATCTGAGGATTCGATTCCTCAGTTTTCTGAAATCACACTATTCAAGGTTAGCGATCTAGGCTGAATCTCATGCAATGAATGTTTCCTCGGATTGAATTATTGCTTTTACCTGAAGTGCCCTGATATAGAATCGATTCATATGCACCACCAACATGGCGGGTAGTTGTAACATAAGTATGCCGAATGCTAGTACCACGTTGGTAATAAAAATATACAATAGATGTGGATTATCTGCTTATAAGTGCAGGTGGGATTTGTCTGCAACAAGGTAAACCACTAGTGATATATTGGTAGCATGTTGTTGATCTAAAGGTGTATGTCGGTTGTAGTTGTTGTTTCAAACTTTCGAAGCGGACACTTGAAAAAAAACGACATTGCCCTTTCAATTTTTTGTATATGGTGAAAGCCTCATTTAACATATACATGCCGATAGAGTTGGATGTATGGTCTTAGAGAGTTTCCAGCACAATTATTATGTGAGTATATATATATATCGAGATGCGAACCATTGGCCTACTACAACATTGTGAGGACATCATTATAAAACCTGCACAAGGGATCTGTTGTCGTGGCCATGAGTACATACTACTATGAATCAGAAGCGGAGATGTTTCTTCACTACCAGCCCTTAGATGCTGACCCTACTGCTCGAATAGCAGCCCAAACTATACAAAGCAAACCATACAAAATAAGGTCTCCGGCGGCTCGATTACCCAAAACGATGGTTCAAGTCACCTACAATAAGAGCCCAAATCTGGTCGTTCCTACTTCTTCCCAAAGATACACAAGGAAGGGAATCCTGGGAGACCCATCATCTCTGGCAATGGCACAGCCACTGAGAACAATTCAAAATGTGTGGACCTGCTAATCAAGCCGCTGGTTCGAACTCTCCCTTCGTATGTCAAGGACACTACATAATTCATTAGCAAGATTGGGGACATCTTCCTCCCAACACCCTACTAGCTACTATGGACGTTTCGTTCTTGCACACCAATATACCCCACGAGGAAGGCATATCCGCCTGCACCTCTGCCTTCGTGCCTGTCACTGGACAGACCCCCACCATAACCGAGTTTGGCGAGCTTATACGTCTGATCCTCACCTGCAACAACTTTATCATCGGCACCCAACACTACCTTCAAATTCATGGAACTGCTATGAGTACCAATATGGCCCCCTCGTTTGCCAATTTGTTCATGGGGAGCTTGGGAAATAAATTCCATTCCCAGCAGACTTTAAAGCCACTCCTTTGGCTACAGTATATTGACGACATTTCGATAAGTTACAATGTACACAAGATGTTCATTGATAGTATAGCTGCTTTAAAATTTACTATTCCAAGACTGACTTCAATAGGCACACCTGATATCATTGTCAATCTGGGCTCGATTTTATGAATATTTTTTGAAATATACACATTATTAAATTGTAGTTTGTTTTGCGGATGCATCAGCTCTGGCAAGGTGCGCATTTGCCTACATACCAGTATACTAACTTGGAAGTACCACGTGTAATATTCTGCTGGTGAATAATTGTGTGGGTCGACACAGAGGAGATATCAAAGATAACACGCACTGGCATGTGTTATATGCTAGGTATGTTGAGCGTTTGAACATATGTTATTGACTGTTCACCATATGACTGCTCGATTAGTTTTATTTTTTATTTCTTGCCGAAGGCTGAAGGAATCTATGCAGTCACACATATGACGTATGTGTGTGTGTATATGTGTGTGTGACGCCTGTCTTGCCAACAGAATAACTGGACAGGTCAACAAAGTTCACATTTGGTACGAGGGGGGATACGAGAGTTGAAGAAGCCTGTTGTTTTATGGTCATTCGAGGTCAACAGAGGTCAAACAGTGTAATTCTCATGAACAATTTAACTCGACTAGGTAAACTATGATCAAACTCATACTCAGTATTCACACTACTCAAAACTCACGAAACGATTTGTATTATTTTCCATCAAGGTCATCTGAACCTATTAGAGTACAAAGTCTGAAATCCTCGTGGACAGGATAACTGGACAATGCAGTCGTCCCAGGAAGAAACCTATTGTTTTGGTAGAGTTCCAAGGTCATTTGTGGTCAACGGAGGTCAAACACTGAAATTCTTGTGAACATTGAAACTTGGCAAGGGGAACTATGATAAGGCTCATACTTGGCACAAATCAAATCATTTTTCATCAAGATTAAAGATAATTTTAGTTCAAAGTCTCGGTTAATTCCAATAATAACCTCTAATTAGTCCTTCACACAGCAGTCTCGCTGCCCCAATGTGGAGCCTCTCCGTTTACACCAAGACCCAACACCACACATAGAGGCTGCAGTTCCCGAGGGAGGTTGGCTAGCATATATCAGGAGGTCCACCTACAGCAGCAGGAGTAGGCCTAGTACACAGGTTAAAGGTGAGCGTGGGGAGCTATACATCAATGACGTATGATTGATTCAGGAGAAACTGTATTGTATTGTCTGTCAACCTGACAAAATCCAATAAGTGTACCAATCAATACTAGTACTAGGAACACAATACAATATAGACCCAACAAGCAGTAGGAAGAAGATCCTATTTCACAGTGTCATTTCCCCCACTGTTCAAGACAAACTTTACAAATTTGACGAATCATCGCGAGTTTGTGGGTAAATATTTTGATTCCCGATCGTATTTTTTATTTGGTCTCTCAGCTACCGTGATTATCGCTCGTAGTGGAGACGGTAGTTTGTTTGGGACTGCCTACGTTGTTCCCATGGGCCGGGCCGCCAGGGGATTCTCATATATAGTGGGACCTCGTTGAAGTTGAATTGACGGATTGCGGAAGGCGCCCTGG
>JAUOBX010510064.1:0-10137 GCA_032360705.1 Eupentacta quinquesemita
AAAGCATACTATGAGTCAAGTGTAAAAAGTTCAACAGGAAGTCAGTAGCCTCCTGGAAAATGGGGGTGGGGGTAGTATGTACAAGACAAGGAGAAAATAAGAAAAAGAGACATGACATTAAAGGGGGTATAGCGTCCTAATATGTGCCAAAATTAGGGGTGCTACACTCTCCCCTCCTAAAATATGGTCGTCCTCGACCAGCAAATAGACTCCATCAACCGGCCAGGGAAATGAGTCAAAAATGAGGAATAATTCTTCTAAGACAATCAATGGACACCCGCACAAAGCATGTTGATGAACAACTAGTGAAAACTTGGCAACGGACATCACGCAACAAGATAATGGTTTGGTGAGTCCCAACCATCGGCGTGCAGTCACCTAGTATGCTCTTGCATACACTCCATACACGGGACATCTCCGCTAATAGCACCTAATGCTCTGGAATATTACCTACAAGGTCTACAAATATGTTACACTTGGGAGGTGTAACTGGTAGATCCATAGGCACCCTTTCGAAGTGGCTTCAACAAGCTCACAGGGAATTCTACTGCCCTATAACAGCGACAGTCACGACAGAACACAGTCTAAATATGAAAGATACAAAAACAACATTGCGCTCTCACAAAGCCGAAACAAAAGTAGTGCTAGTCCGTTTTGGACTAAGCCAATGCGTGGCAGACCACATCATACACAACAGATTGTCCACGATTCAACATCTACATACACTCGGCCATCAGCACGGCTGTCATCTACTTAGCTCCTACGAATAGGTTCTGTAACATTGCGGCTGACTGCTCCACTAATCTCATCTGCTGTTGGACTAAACTAGCCATAACCGAGTTTTCGGCAGGCTTCGCAGTTACCTGGTTATTGGTTGACCATGTAGCAGGTCTACCTAGTTGGTCATAGTTCAGTGGAACAGTCTGCGTACGGTTCCTACTTGAGGTTCTCAACCTCAGTTGTGGCTCCTGGGGAGGTTCCGTGGCCTCGGGGACATGCCGTACTTGGGGTTGAACTGGGGGTTCAGCCTGGGGTAGGTCATTCGCCTCTGCCGTCGGTTCCAACACATCTTCTTCTGCTGCCTGTTCGTCATCACCAGGTACCACTGGCGTGCGTTCAGCAGGAGCAGTTGTATTATCTACGACCTCCTCTCGCACATCACCTGCATTCTGAACAGTAGGAATAGGCTCGAAGTTGGTCTCTAGGTGGAGCTGGACCTCATCCTCGGACTCAGACTCCTCCTCTGACTCGACTGGGGCAGGTGGGGGCATAGGCTGCTTCCGCTGGCTTGCCCTCCTCTGCTTCTCGGACGTGTCAGGTACAGGTAGGACAGGAGCTGGGTCAAATCGACAAGGCAGGAGCATATTTCTGTGTAAGGTGCGCAAGGGGCCATCAGAGCCCTCAGGCCTAACCTTATACACAGGCATATCGTCTCCGTACCTCTCGAGTATGACATACACGTCATCTTCCCATCTATTTGCCAGCTTGCGGCCGCCACGTAGTCGCACGTTCCGGACCAGCACACGGTCGCCAGCTTCGAGATTTAGCTCCCGTACGCGTTTGTTGTACCGGCGCTCATTGGCGGCTGCCCTGCGATCTGCCCTTTGTCCCGCCAGTTGGTGTGCCTTTTGAAGTCTCTTCTTCAATCTCTCAGCATACCTTTGGTGGGACACAGGACCTTCAGCATCTGGTGACACGCCGAGCCTCAAGTCAATAGGCAATCTTGGTTCCCTGCCAAACATAAGAAGATAGGGGGACATACCTGTGGTCTCATTCCTTGTGCAGTTGTATGCATGCACAAGAGGCGCAACGTGAGACCGCCAACTCTCCTTCTTCCTATCCTCCAGAGTTCCAAGCAAGTTTAAGAGGGTCTGATTGAACCTCTCACATTGCCCGTTACCCTGGGGATGGTAGGGGGTAGTCCTCGACTTCTGTATATCCAGCAGGTTGCACAATTCCTTTATGACTCGGGACTCAAAGTCACGCCCTTGATCCGAGTGTAGCCTCTCGGGGAATCCATAATGTACGAATACATTCTCCCAGAGTACCTTGGCAACGGTATTGGCTTTCTGGTCCCTAGTGGGTATTGCAAATGCATACCTGGTGAAGTGGTCAGTCAGGACCAAGACATTCCTGGTGTCCTTGGAGTCAGGCTCGATCTTCAGGAAGTCCATGCACAGCAGTTCCAAAGGTCTGGATGTCTTAATGGACACCAGTGGAGCTGCATTTAGTGCCTTGGCCTTCCTTCGGATGCACCTCTCGCAAGTCTGACACTTCTTCAGCACATCTGCACCCATCATAGGCCAGAAGAACCTCGTTCTCACCAGATCAAGTGTACGGTCAGCGCTGGGATGACCAACATCGTCATGCAGGCCATGCATTGCCTCACCTCGGTACCTGGGAGGGAGGACAAGCTGAAACTTAGGTTTGTTGGTATGGGGGTCAACAACACGTCGGTACAAGACACCATTTCTGAGGACCAACTTACCCCATTGCCTGAGCAGCAGCTTGGTCTCTTGGGGCAAATCGGCTAGGTCATTTCTACTAGGTCTTGACTGTGTAGCCAGACACTTCTTGACCATGCTGATATTGGCGTCATTGTCCTGATGTTGGGCCCAATCTCCTTCCTCGATCCCTGGCAGAGATCCCTGTCCCGCGCTCACGGTCTGCATGAATGCTTCTGGTACTGCGTCTGCTGAATCACACACCGCCTCAATCCAGCAGGGTGTTTCATCCTGCTCCAGGGAAGTACCTTGCCCATCACACTGTACGAGACAACCAGAACACACTGCAGTCACAACCTTCTGAGACATGGTCTCAGTTGTTGCGGCACAGTACAATGTGTTGATGGAAGCCGCGGTGTATTCTTCTAGTGGATGGTTCAGGAACTTCTCCCTCATCTTGGCAGTCTGCCGCTGGAACTCGAGGTACTCACTGTCTTCTGGTTGTGGGGCCTGAGGACGCCTGGACAGCCCATCTGCATCTTGGTTGCGCTTGCCTGGCTTGTACTTGATATCAAAATCAAATGTAGCCAAGGCAGCTAACCATCTGTGCCCAGTCGCATCCAGCTTGGCGGTGGTGAGGACGTAAGTTAGTGGGTTATTGTCAGTCAGCACAGTGAAGTGGTTACCATACAAATAGTCAGCAAACTTATCTGTGATGGCCCACTTCATGGCCAGGAACTCCAGCTTGTGTGCGGGGTAGTTCGCCTCGCTCTTTGACAACCCTCTGCTTGCATACGCAACTGGCCGCAACTTGCCATCTTTCTCCTGGTAGAGTGCCGCCCCAAGTCCTGCTGTGCTCGCATCAGTGTGGAGCACGAACGGGGCACTATGGTCGGCAAACATCAAAGTTGGGGCAGTCGTGAGCTTTTCAACGAGGGTGTCAAAGGCCGACTGACAACACACATCCCACGTATCTCCAAATGGGGTGTCCGGGCTAGGACGAGCACCTGGGGGACCCTTGTGCCTTTTCTTCCGCACTGGCTCATACAACCGGCTCAGGTCATTCAAGGGTTTGGCGATCTTGCTATAGTGCTGGATAAACCTGCGGTAGTACCCTGCAAATCCCAAGAATGACTTGAGCTCACGTACGTTCTGTGGTCTCGGCCAAGTGGTGACTGCAGACACTTTGTCTGGGTCGGTCTGCACCCCTTGGGCAGATATGACATGACCAAGACACTTAACTGACGATTGGACAAACTGGCACTTATCTGGGTTCAACTTGAGGCCAAATTCTTCAAGCCTGGTCAGAACCTTACCTAGTTTCTCTTCGTGCTCTTCCAAGGTCTCGGAGAACACCAGGATGTCATCTAGGTACACCAGCACGTCCTTGAAGGTTAAGTCACCCATACACCTCTCCATGAGCCGCTGAAATGTGGCTGGGGCATTGCAGATCCCCTGGGGCATACGATTGAACTCGTAGAACCCCAGAGGGCACCAGAAGGCGGTTTTCTGCTTGTCCCCTTCCTCCATTTCTAGTTGGTAGTACCCAGATTTTAGGTCTAGGCATGTAAACCAGGCAGCTCCAGTGAGAGAGTGCAGGGTGTCTTCGATCTTTGGAATGTTGTATTGGTCTCGCACCGTGCGAGAATTGAGCACGCGGTAATCCACGGTTAAGCGGATATCATTGTTTTTCTTTCTCACTAGGACGATCGGGGAGGCATAAGGGCTTGCTGACTCACGGATTATACCCTTCGCCAGCAAGTCCTGTATGTGACTCCTTGCGTCCTCAAAGTCGGCTGGTGGGATCCTCCGGCACCTCTGTCGAAAGGGGGTCTCATCGGTCAATCTGATCTGGTGACGCACAGCATCCGTACGTCCTATATCCAGATCATCTTTGGAGAAGACACCATGGTGCTTGGCCAGCATCCTGGATATCCTCTCCTTCCACTCAGTACTAATGGGGGAGTCGCTAATATCAAACATAGGCGTCCCATCTGCGCTAGCCTGGTGGCTCATGGTGGAAGCGCCAACCTCAGGAGCCTGCGCCGACGAGGGGGATACAGTAGAAGGCATAAAAACCTTCCCAATTGGGTGCTTAGCTCCAAGCCTGATATCCTTACCTGAGTGGTTTTGGACTAGCACCTGTACCGTGCTAGAACTATCACCAGGCAGAGTGATCAAGCAAGGAGGGAGGGTAAGGCCACCAGCTAAAGACGGGTGAGTCTCCACAAGGACCTCGGTCTCCACACCTATTGGGTTCCTCATCCCACAATCTAGGTACACAGCTTGGTTCGCTGGGACTACTTGACCTTTTTGCAGCTCTAGTTGCCCAAGGTGGCCATCCTTACCGCACCTGTTGAGTGCAGCAGCTATACAGTAGGCGTCAGCCCACTGTTGGCTTACCTTGAGTTTCTGAACGAATGTCCTGCCCCCTAGCCGGCGGCAGTCTCGCAAAAGGGTCCGCAACATCGTAGTGTTCGTCCCAATGAGTAGTGGCACTTTCTTGTTGTTGAAATTGTCAGGCAAGACCAGGGCTAGGGTTCTCACCCTACACTTAGTCCCTGCATCATCCTGGGAAGGGGTGATGCAAACCTGAATAAACCCTAAATACGGAACAGCCTGCCCCCCGGCTCCGGTAAGACCGAGCTCACTTAAAGGGTGCAGCTTCCTATGGGGCAAATGACGGTCGTGGAAGGACTTTGAGACACAGGTTACTTGTGACCCCGTATCCAGAAGAGCCTCACACATCCGACCGTCCAACAAGACTGTTGTGGTTGGGGCTTCCCCTATCAACCCAGGGGGTACACCACCCGTGCCACTTCCACCACCCATTGGTGCTGTATGATTGTGGGACAATGAATCTACTGTCTGGGCACCGCAGCGTCCCTTTGCTGGTGCCCGCCGCCGTTTCCCGCTAACTGCTGGGACCTCTCCATCAACCTACGCTGCACTAACTGGGGATTTGATGTGCCGCTGCAGTTACGCACCATGTGGCCAGGCTCCCCACACTTGAAACATATCAACCCTCTGGGGGGCCTGGGTCTAGACTGTGGTTGGCTCCGAAGCTGTGCAAGTTGCCGCCGCAGCTCCTCCATCTCAGCCATCATCTTGCACAAATCGTCATTCGGGGTTTGCACAGGCGGCTTAGGAGGTGTCTGCAAAGATGCCAACTGAGCCTTGAGCGATGCTATCTCCTTCTCCAACTTAGGGGAAGGGGACTCAGCGCTGATAGGGTTAGCTACTGCCTTCTTTGCAGACCTACCTTGCTGCCGCCTGGCCGACCTTGCAGCTTCCGCAGCCTCCTCCGTGCGGACTTCTTGCATCAGCGATACCAACCCAGGGGGGGCCTTTCGCTTCTGGCGAAGCTGCAACACCCCTACCAGTCCATTGTCATAGATGCAGCCCCTAATGAATTGGCTGAGCCTCAAACGGTCAGCCTCCTTAGAGTCCACACCGCCGAACTGGATGGACTGGTTCAGCCGGGTTTCTAACCTTGTGAGGTACGCTGACGGGTTCTCCCCCTGTTCTTGGAAGGTGTCCAGGAAAAGGGTGAGGAGGTCATCGCCCTCACAGGGTATGCCGAAGGCCTGCGCAAGTTGCTCTAGTAGGCTCTGGGAGGATGCACTTGGGCCTAGCTCTTCTGCTGCCTTGCGATAAAAAGAGAGGGCTGGGGGCATCAAGCACTCCGCTACCCTACTGCGCTTTTCTGCCTCCTTGAGCTGGGCCTCCTTGACCATCTGGTCTGCCTGCTGAAACCAGATGTCGAATGGGAGCTCACCAGAAGGTACTGGGACCTTTCCAGAGAAGGTTTTGAGTTTCCGATAGTACTGTGTACCATGGCTACTCACCCCAGATACCTTGTGGATGTGCTCCACAATCTGCTTCTGCACCTCTCCGGGTAAGTCCTGCTTGGGGATGACATCCTCCAGGGACTTGTTATGGTCGGCTAAGAACTCCTTGAGAGCCTTCTCAAATTCAGTCTCTTCCGCCATCTCTCCTAAATGTTGAGAGTGTAGCTAAATAGAATGTGTCAAAGCAAGTTGGGGCAGGGCACCCATCCAATACCTAGCGAATACAAATACATACGTACCCACTTCTCAGCAAATCAAAAATGGCAGCGCATGCACCTTACCTTACTCTCAGCAAATAGCCGCCTCCAACAGTCACCAAGACCCTGGCGTCACAATCTGTGTAATGTGAAACACTAATGAACCTAACACTCCCTCACTGAACAGGTTAGTCACTCATCAATACACAACCCCGATCCTAATTTGGCACAATTATTTAGCTAATAATATCATATACTCAGGCATCTAGACACAACTGTCATATTCTTCATTACATACTCGAAACGTATTTCATTGCAATATCGTATCTTTATACTCGGAAGGAACTATCCAAGTTTAAAATCTTAACAGACATCGAGGCCCCTATCGGGCGCCAAATTTGTAACACACGCCTCGTGGGCGTATAAGTGCCGTACCACAACCACAAGATTCAGAAGATCAAGGGCAGCGGGGTTCGAACACAGAGTCAGGGTTTCCTGCCTCGTACAAATATGTTGCATTAAATGATAATCAACAAGTCATCTATGTAGTTGGGTATCCCCATAGGTGTATTACCATTCAAAACTCCATTAGTCAATCTCAATGATGGACATAACACTCAGTAACATAACAACAATAACCCATAAGCAATCGACAAAGGGTCAACAAAGAGTTTGAACTCATCAGTTCCATTGTACATCGAACAGCAAAGTCGGCACACCATCCCGCACGTTGCAGTCGTGGCGTAAGCGTCCAAGACCTCACCCATCTGCACGTCTATCTGTAGCATCTCTTCATGGATACGTCTAAGTGACTGAAGGCCCCATGAACACTGTGCCTGTTCAGATGTAAAATGTATTCAGAGTCCTCAATAGGTCTTGTCCAATGAACGAAATAATATGTTGATTGTAATGACAATCTTGCGTGATGCAAGGGTTGTTCGATAATGGTCTAATTGATAACAACAAGTTTATGAGCAAATCCGTCTAATGCATTTGACAGAATCGTTGAATGCCACAAGTGATGAACACAGGTCTCCTCGGTCCGCTTCACGACAGGTGTGTTTGTGCATCTCAATCCTAACATACACCTCAATCCCGGCTACTTCCTCCGTAGAGTTCTCTGTTCAACTGTGTTGGTTGTCCATACACTTCTTCAAATCGACTGGCTGGATATACTCATTGCATGAGGAATCGTCACTACTGTCTCCCTCGTATATCTACGTATGGCCTTCTCTTGAGCATTATTTCATTCTGTGCTGGTTGTTGGCATGTTCCCGTAAGGGGAGTACACGCATAATATGCTATTTCATCATGGGTATCTGGAACAGATCTATTACTCATGTTAGCCAAGGGTGTGACGTTTGAATTTATTTGAATGAATATGTAGCACCCGTTTTACCCTGGCCCTGTGAGTAGAGTAAGGAGAACTTCCATGAAAAATAAATAAGTCTTGTAGTGATAATTTCAGTAGTCAGTGTGTGTCTATTCTTGCTAATCCTACAGTAACTGCAGGCATGGCATACGTACATAATCGTTTATTGGCTATTGTATCTAACAGATGTGGAAAATATAGTCTACTGAACCATACTCAGCATGAACTTTAACCATAAGTAACCACTAACCGGAACAATTAGAATTCATCATCTGCTTCTGACCTTCAACATAACTATCATTATGGATCATTCCTATAATCCACAGTTCCGCTTCAAACCTTGTTCATTATGAATACATATAGAGCCTGCTAAGCTATCATCTTCACAATGTACCTCTCTCCTATTCCTGGGTGATGTGGTGGCGCCACTGCTTGTATGGAGATGTGTGGTGATTTACTTGAATCCGAAGCCCGCGTCGGTGTCGAGATGCTAAAGTAGATCCAACAAACCTGTTTGAAGTTCTACAGGAGTATTGTGGTCCACTTACATTTTGCTAGGAGTCTTCGCCCTCATCCGTGTAATATAAATGTTCGTGTTTGATGGAAATTGTGATGACCCTGTTCCATGACAGCTTGCGTCCTTGTCAATTTGATGCATTGTGGTTGCATTACTGCTTGTGTTGGATGAATGTTTCCAATTTCCTACTGTTTCCTAGGAGTATGTGTCCTTGTCAATGTGATGAACTGTGGCTCCATCACTGCTAATTGTATGTTGGTCGCTGTTTTCGTCACTGCTAGGTATTGAGGCTACACCGTTGCTAGTGTTACAAGGAAATTGCGATGTTCCTGAAGTTCCCCAGCAATCTGTATCCTCACTCGTATTCTGTGCTTTGAGTGCACTTTGATTATTTTAGATTAGTAATTGTAGCATTGTAATTCATGATATGCTTTGTTCTGTGTTCCCCTGGTTGGCCAGCTAATCCACTGCATGTTGTGATGATTTGAACATCCAAGTTTGATGTCATCAAACGAAACGAACCTACTATTGTGTTCGACAGTCAGTGGGAAATGACTGTTCTTATCCCGGATGGCACTGACAAGGTTGTACTGGCCCGAAGCCCAGGTAGGGTGATAGCCTCTTTCACCGTCATCCCTCTAACAACAGTTGGTCCAGTGTTTGGTCGCGAGCATGTTGGTATCCCCAAACAAATATTCCGGCAAACTTACCTCCCTTCAGCAAAGTCAAACCTCCATGCTCACAGTCCTGGCATGTACGATCTATTATGTTTTCAGTGAAGTAAGCATGATCAACTGTTTTTCAAGATCACAACGGCTGGCTGAGAGGTGAAACGGATTGTACGAGTGGTGTATGGTGCGCTTGTCACTACATTAATCGCGTTTGCACTGATAGAGAAGCTTGATTTCTGCACAGGATAACTCCTTCGCCACTTGCGTCGATAACATGGAATCTATAATCTCCTCGGATGATGCATCAGCTGTTTCATCTCTGAATGAGCCCGCATTCCTATGAAGGCACTTTCATGGTGCTTCTCCCAATTGACGGAGCAATGCAGATGGGCCATACCCTATCTGGAATCGACATGCATCGTAAATACGGTTAAGAAATTAACCACGATTGATGTTGTGTTTGTCCTCGCTCTAGGTGAGTTGTGCTCATTCCAAAAAATAATAAATGGTACAAGAATCATGAGGTTTCCATAGTGACAATTATTGTTGGCCATTGTGAGCCTCGGCATCTGATTGAGCTTGGCGGAGTGTCCTTCTTCTGTCGCTATTGGAGAGTCGTAACAATAGTTTCATCGCTAATGCAACCACGCATGAACTTGCTGAGGCTCGTTCGCCTAACTGCTGTCACTCCTCCAAACTGGATAGCCTCGTCAAGTCGTTCCTCAAGTCTTCCTAAGTAGTCAGAGGGGCGTTCTCCTAGCTGTCCATGCCGTCGACAAATCTTCCAGTGGTGACGGAATATCCGAGGATTTATTTTGACGGATGTCGTCAAGTTCGTTCACAGGTTAAGCAGTTTGTACGGACAGTCAGACTCAACGTGCGGGACGCCGGGCGGACGCTAGGATTAAGCGGGGGACGAATGGTTGGTTTGCCCACGTGTGTCGGTAGACAGGGACGGTGGTTCCATATGTAGCCCACGTCTGCACGAACGGGCTGACCGAAAAATAATATTTGTACGGGTGGGCCTAGATTTTGACAAGTTCAAACACTAGCAGTGTCATTTGAACCGATGATACCCTTATATA
>JAUOBX010510175.1:0-10137 GCA_032360705.1 Eupentacta quinquesemita
CTGCGCGTGGTACAGATACGTAACATCATTCTGTTTCATAGTCATAAAACATTGATATTTCGAAAACGAATCAGGCTTTCAATCACACCAGGCTTTCATTATTGCCGTCCTGACATCCATAGGGAAGAGAAACGTGTACCCCGGAAATCACTGCAAACTGCTTGCATGAATGGTTAAAACATAAACAATCTGGTACCATGCGTAAACAATCGGCATGACATAATTAACAATCCAATCAAGGTAGCAGTACCTTATCATCACTTTCGCCGGCACCTTTCCTGTTGAAAAGCTATACAAACATACCAAACAAAGGATAAGATTTTTCTCTCGTTAAATGGCATTCTACGTTGATGTCAATTCAAAGTTCAGAGAGGAATGTGGCCTACAATGTCTAATGGTAAAACATGAAAATGATGAAATCAATTCCATCCGTGTTGGGGTTTCTTTTGTGCCTATCAAAGTCATTCATTTGTAACTTTCAAACAATGCTGTCGATACATCTCGAAAAGAAATGTCATTATTTTCGAGTTACATTATCATCACACATTGGTTATTACCAATTTCCCCTTTGTTTCTTTCCATTCGTTACATCAGCGAATTAACGAAAGAGGGATGAAAAATAAATAATTTTAGGTGGTGATTGCTCATAGTAGCCTACAGGGCAAAATATACCGCGATAGTCACTCCGCGTAGTTGTTATGGAACACAACTAAAATAACAACTCATCGGTGAACTATTATCTGTCACATGTTAGTCAACCCAGTCACGATGCCAACCGTCCAACTTTGAATACGTCGTAGTACAAGTCCCCCCATACTCCTGAGGATAATTCCCCCCTGGGCAATTAGTACCTGGATATATTGTTCCAGGGCAGCTGCTCGCATACAAAATTAATCCCTAGCACGTTCCCCATTAGGCCAATATTAGTCGTCTTCGACATAGCCCGCTCGCAGACCAGTGGGAGCTGTAGAGGGGGGAATTGTCTCGAGGCGATGACTGGCAACTGCATATATAGCGCTAGTTATTCCAACTAATGCTCATATGATATGTATGAAGGCAGAAGCCGATCCACGGAGGCCCCTCTAAATTACTGAATACACTGCACGACAGCAGAGCCTGAACACCAAGACCCCGCCAGCCGCCACTGTGAATACAGCTACCTCGAGAGAAAACGCCTGATGGTGAATGCAAGAATCGAACCCCGAAGTTGCCAGAACGTTGTACTGTCAAACGACACTAATAGCGTTCGGCCACCACTAAGATCACAGCAGTAGGACATGGAAGCCAATACCGTGCCGATCGAAACTGTGGGTAGAGCTAGGTGCTGAAATCAAACCCAGATCTGTTGCATGCTAAATGTCACTGCTATCGATCCTTCACTTTCTTTACTCGTTTTTTGGCATGATTATAAGGATTGCGACTTCGATAATAACTACAACATCGGAGCTTGAATCTGGGCTTTCTCGCGGAGATTCACGTATTAAGAATTCGATAAATTGAACAATTATAAGCGTTGTGTACTCATGACAAAAAACGAAACAACACTTATCGACGGCGAGCACAACGCTTCCACTAACAAACACATATGTTTCGTTGAAAATGCACATTTAACAGTCATCATCTCCAACACACTTTACTTAGGAATGCGACGAAGCCGTACGGACAGTACCACAACATTCAGGGATGACACAGATGCATTAAATGCAGTATAATGACAAAAAACACACATAAAAACATGGAACACAGACGCAAGCTTCTTTGAACAAAAAGTTACTGAAATTAAAAGTTGCATTTTTGCATTTCAGTTCAGAACAGATTGCTGAATTCCATAATCACCATGCCAGCTACCGGGATAGGCACACCATGGTAACAATTATCGTTGGTAGGGTTATTGTGCCTACGTAATCGTAGTGTCTAGTTGAGGGATTCTGTAACTGATTCTGTAAACACTTTTCTAACATTTTCAAAAGGGGACTGTGAGGCCAATATCGATATATATAGTTTAATCATCACACTCGACACCATACGTATACATCTCGACTATTTGAGTGGGCCATGCGAGGTATGTTACCCTTATGTTGTTTTTAACCTTCCTGTTCACATGGGGGAATCAATGATATCACCATGCATGCATGATTACGCACTGTGATAAAAATGAATGAATGAATGAACGGAAAAAATAAAATGACAATATTCAGCAGAATTTTATTCAAAGACACCAAATAGGTTATGATGATGATATGTAATATTCAACTGGCACACCGTACATTACACGAGTATTCGTCTCGCGTAGCTAGCAAAAATAAGTCAATAAATGGACAACCGCAGTTGATAAATTCATTTCCCCTCAGTTCCCCGTCAAAAAATTACTATGAATGAGTTGTAAATCATATCGAAGCGCCCTCCTACATGCACTTTCCAGTTTCCACTATCCAAAACAATGTCCTCATAGCGATTAGATTCTCTGCCAGAATACCCCATGTATGTGAATCGCTTTCCCATAAGTGTAGGTATAAAATAGTCTGCATTAATACAATTGGGAAAAATGACACTGATGTTAGATATGTACTAGATCTGTAGATAGGTATCGGAAATGAAATTAGGGTTGATGACTGACAACACTACTTGTTCAGCTCTCAAACCCATGAGACAGTATATCAGTCAACGTTTCTTGGAACCGTTAGCAGTTGAGATGACTCAATGGCAGAAAACCTGGCGCGGAAGGCGCCAGGGACAGCGTATTTATTTGTCGAGGATAAGATAAGTTCGGGGAAGTAGTACTAACATCAGAAAACGACTTCAGAAAATAACTTTCTCTCGTACTAATTAGCCTGTAAGCCTGAAGGATTTAGCTCACTAGAACAAGGGGCCTTTCTCGACACTATGAACTGGCGAAAATGACTGGGAATTGTACAACACATCTAGTCGAGGATAAGATAAGTTCGGGGAAGTAGTACTAACATCAGCAAACGACTTCAGAAAATAACTTTCTCTCGTACTAATTAGCCTGTAAGCCTGAAGGATTTAGCTCACTAGAACAAGGAGCCTTTCTCGACACTATGAACTGGCGAAAATGACTGGGAATTGTACAACACATCTACGCGCGAGTATGTTTAGTGCATAGCGTCCCTAGTCATGCATCAGCCTAATTCTACGCGGAAGGTCACGTTCTCGTCCATCTTGCTCTTAACAGCAACAGTGTTCGGAAGTACTGTGTTCCCGCACATTGACTTATTACGGGAGACGAACCTTTTCGCGTTGTGGAACAGCTCTTTGGAACAGCCTGCCTGTTCACAACCGATCACTACAATTCCTGCAACCTGCAACCTGCAAGGAACGAATCTCTTATTTTCGTATTTCGATAAGAATTGGTTCTTTCTCTCTCGATTCAACTCCTGATTCACCTCGTTGTCCCAGCACCGCATTGAGCTGATTATGTTATGCATTATGCGCCTCATAAGACTTGATAATCGTTATCATTATTATTTGTATACTCCCATGTTGGTAAACATTACTTAATTTCCAGAAACAAACCCTGACGATTTTGATCGAGTCATGGGATTTTACTAAGAGTTCATCTTACAGTTATTCTGTTGATCTGTCGGTTATACAATGTGTATATCAGTATGATACTTGTAGAAATGATGGCAAGATGCAATGAATGAATGGATGAGAAAAAATGAAAGAAAATAATCTCATTTCACTTATATAAAATCCATGCAATAATCATGTTACAAAGCTGTACTGATGAAGATCATGCACGCCCAAAGTATCACACGAAATATTTCAGAATTTCTCCATGCGGGATTTTATGATGCATGAAATGTATAATGTCGGATATACTATCCATTATTTATATATATAAACCATTGCTTCGTTTGGGAAGTAGCACAATTTACCTATCAGTTTTGCCAGGTTCAAACTATTTAGTACAGGCACACATCCGTTCGAACCAGCAAGAATATTCTGGCATATCTACCGAATCAACCACTAAATGTAACAGTTTGGCATATTCAGTACTATTCGGGTGCGTGCATGCCACATAGAGCAGTGGTTACTCTCATGCAAAGGTCAGTATAGGGGGGTGGAGGATGTCATGATAGCCTAACAAATTGCTTCAAATCAAATGAGTAAGTATGAGAAGCATGCATAATAACAGCAAGCTTATGGGAGTTGCTGAGCAAAGAGATACTCAACTTACACCGCCTTTCGGTAAGATAGAACCCTGTAATTGAATGATCATATCAGATATAAAAAGTATCAGGGTTGATCATATAAAAATTCAGAATGAGTCTGGCACGAGTCTGAGCAAAGAAAAGTCCCCATATATGTTACATATTGTTCCCCGTTGTTCGGAGTTTGATGTGTTGGGGATAGAAGTGCCCCAGGAAACCAAATCCGATCAGGCTCTAGCAATGCATGGTATATGGGAAGTTTATATTGGGCACAACAGGTTGTGATCCAAATCAGTAAAGAGCAGCATTGTGTGTTAACAGAAAACAGTATGTGTAGGTATCCTAAGAACAACGAGAAAAACAGTCACAAATTTCCCAGTGCTGCCCCAAACCCAATTCTATTCTATTTGAGATCCAGCCTATCAACACGTAACATTGTGGTTATATATTTGCCTACACGGTCTACGCTACGGTCGTGTGGTTTCACGTCAAGGTGATCATTCAACCATACATTACAGTTCACTAGGATTGTGGATGAGGACACCTGTAACGACTTTCCTGGGAGTAATGAATGTGATCCTCCCGTGGTTGGCCCAACTTACTGGCAATTGGTATTGTTGTATATTAAGAGAGTTTCCTAACAAAACTGTTCGTACGAATGATGCCGTAAATGTCGATGTATAGTTCTGACTCGTTAGAATAGTAGGTTTATCCGTAACTCAGTAGTATCAGCCTTATCGTGAAATTGAATCCATCTATAATGATAGTGGATACTTGATAGGCAATTCGATCAACACACACACACACACACATTGTCGATATTGAGAGGTGTCCTAGTAAATCCGGGACAACACCCTGAAGCAACTTAGATTTATAACACGCCTAGTAACACCCCTGCATTATTCATTTGTATAGAGCTTCTGCTACTCACCCAGTTCTTGGCGATGAGAACATTATTGTATTAATGTTTTATATTATTTACTATAGGAGGTCTATATTGAGAGACCCAGTTCCGAAAGAACGGTGGCTGTCTTGTTCAATAATAAATAGGGCTCGGCTGTAGAATTACCAGATTCTCATTTCGCCCAGAGCATCCGAGTTGAATTCATGCAAAATAAATAATGATTTAATTCCGGTTCCGCTTTATTAAACGACATGATTCATTTTAATTACGCTACGTATTTGAGTCCTAATTAATTAAGACACATTCAGGAAACACTCGTCTACCCCCGGATGAAACTTTAATTTGTTCAACTCTACCCAATCGAACATTTAGAACGGCATGAAGCGAATAATCATATTCTATTGCGTGGTATATTCACGTGGGATATTCATAACGAATTAGGGTATGGATATAACTGATCACCAGTCCTCGCCAGTACAATTTAGGTTGCTGTATGGATCGGAAGTTTTGGGCTATGATTGTTAATAGTACTAGTCATTGAAAAGAAACGTTTCCACAATATCTGACATCATCGCAGTTGGAACCCACCACTGAGCATTCAATTCATTCGAGCAATTTGCTAACGAATCAAATATTGCAGATCCGCAAAAAAGTGTACTGCATTCCGTCACATCCCAGTTCGTGTCCTCCCAAACTGCAGGAATTAGCCTACGTATCTATGTGTCTTCCTACTCTTGAAACGGCTGCTCAAATATGGGACCCATATATACAAAGTGTCCGATCAAGACAAGTTGGAGAAAATTCAAAGAAGAGCAGCTCGCCTGGTAACCAGTGTCACTGAGATGATCCACATCTTCTATCCCAGGACCATTTGTGATTGGAACAGCCTCCTCTTGACTTTTAAAGACCCACAGCCTTGAGGGGCTTAGGGCTAAATTACCAGCGCAGTGTTACTAGCACCGCTGTGCTGCGCACCAACATCCTTGTTGTGATACCCGAGAGGGAATTCAACAAGTACGAAGCAGAAGCAGGAGAAGCATTTCGCTACCAACAGCAACAATCGGCGGACTCGTTTCTGCCAGTTATGTTTCAATGGTAATAAATGTTCTAACTATGTGCTATTGATGCCGTATTCCTATTACTGGTGTTGAGTAGACGTATCATTAGTAGCTCACTGATACTGACTGTTTCAGTGCTAAGTAGTACCGTATGTAGCAGCGGTTTGCATTGGCCATAGTTTTTCACAGGTATCGATTCGCGCACCAAATCCGTGGCCTAAGCTATTATCCTAACTACCAAAATTGACGGATTACATATTTAGTAACGAGTAAGGGGTCGTTCTATCTGTTGTCTGATGGGAAAAGTGCACTTTTGATGTAACAAATCATTGTTTCAACAAACCTATTGTACAACTCCGTCCAGGAATCCTCACAATTTACTATTAGGTCCGATCAACTGGCGAGTGCGAAAATTGATGGATATGACACGAAAAATTACTCAATTTGTTTTTCATTCAACAACTTCCTTGCAATATGCCTCAATTATATTTTGAAAGAGCTCAATGAGGTGATTCTCATGGTGATACTTCAAAGATTCAAACCATATTGGGAAAGTTATATCAGTTTGAGGGCGAAGTGCGCAAACCGACGAACCACCATGCTACCTTCCACAAATAATTATTCCTTGCCGAGAGAATATTCATCCATTGCCATTGATAAGATGTCAAATTCATCCATTTATTGCATTCGCCTCCGGCAGAGATTGTTATGCTCTGGCAATACCGTTACGGAATATATCGTCTTACCTCAAATCTCATTAGGAAGTTCTCCTTGACTGGAAGCAATCTGTGAGATAAATCGATTATTATTTCGGATATCATTTTTCCTGAGAGAATACGAGCTACAAAAAGGATGTGATGGGTTTCATTGCAATCAAGATATCATTCATGACATCAGCTGGCGAACGGACCAGCCTAAAGGCAGGTCATCCCTAATCAGATCACTTCTACGTTAAAAACAAATAGATCCGTTGGCGGTAGGTGATGATAAACTAATTATCGAATGACGCCATGCTATAACACGTTAGGAGGAATTTTATGCTGAGCATTATAACAAGTGTTTACTATCTTCTATAGTTCCTGTCTTGTGAATCAATTATTAGGATTCTGGCATTGTTCAGCGACTCGCTATATCACTGGTTTGGAAATACCGTATTGTACAGAATAGCCACACCTAATAATAACATTATCTGACTATTATTTCTGGCAATTAAAGGTCAATATAGGGGAAGGTAGGCAGAGCGAGTCACCCCAAACATTGTTGTCATTCAAATAATGCTGCGAGAGTCAATATACTATGACGATTATTAATGATTGACCATTTTGAGCGCCCAAAATGGTCACAATGTCCATGCTTATACTGACACGAATCAGATAAACGCAATGTCTTACCGTGTCATTTCCTGAATTTCTAATTTGCCGTCTCCATTCCGATCAAAAAGTTTTAACTGCAAGGAAAGACAGGTAAAACTTTGATGGAAATAATACTAATAATAATAATTATAGTGAGTGATAGATCGCAGAATCAGAAAATCTACTTAACGCCCTGCAGAGAAAACAGCAGAATACTCCTAATTGAAGTGAGAAAGGTGTACCGAGATGTTCCTGAAAATGTCAGACAAATTATAGAGGTATTAGAGGTCAAATAGTAGGATTTCTCGAGGGAGAAATACGTGGTTCCCGTTGGTCGAAGCACGGAAACAAACAATAATACCCTGGATGCAGCGTACGTGTTTATACATCAAGGCATATGAAAGTACTAACTGTAATAAATCTAGCCATCTACCATTGTCGAACGCAACATCGTGATAATTCTCTCAAATAATATATATTGATCGATACGAAGTGGATTGAATGCAGTTCTCGTTTACCTCAGTGTAAATGCCATCATCATATGACTCAGTTCCACATGTGATATATACGCCTCTGCTCAAGCGATTCCTCATTCAACAGCCCTCGAATTTTAAATGCTTTTAAATTTAAGTCTTTCAAGGCTATTCCTGAATAATTCGTCCTCTCGCATATCAAGCACAATGCCTTCATCTGGCTCAAATGATATTCGCTGTATTATCCAAATCACGGGGGAGTAATAATTACTATAAGATCAATATGGCGCTCAATAGTTGCTGTGGTGACCAGTGCTAAAATGTTGATGCGAGTTGGTTGTTCCGTGATCTGTGGGGCTCGGTTCATTCTCCTTATATCTCGGTTGAATATCTAATGAATTATTCTCTTGTTTCACTTATCTCACTATATGTAATGGCACAGGGCAATGCCGTGAGGTCACCCGCTCACTGAATCGCTGTGGATAAGTACCAGCTAACGGAAAATTTAATCGCCATTACATTTCCATGAATACCGTAAGTGTCGTTACAGTATATCTCTTGCGAGTATCTGTGAAGTGGTTCTCAAACTTGACGTCCATTTACCACAATAACAACATATATGGAACAACATGTGTAATGGGATTGTTCAGTTTCGTCGTAGGTTTTACTTTGTTATCAATTCGTACCAGGTGCTCGATAATATGTGTGTTTGTGTGTGTGTGTATGTGTGTGTTAGCGATAAGCTGGTTTTGCGCGTGCACCTATTGGTTAACTCCCAATTCATCACAATGGATACACAATGCGTGACAGTCTGACCAATATTAAAAAGCGATAAAGTTATCTCAAGAGAGATCTGAAGAAGAATAAATTGAGATTCTACCTCGAGTCATCCATGTTCACGCTTGGTATCAGTAAAGTGGCTTTCAATGTAGTTCCAGAGTTGATCTAATTCAAGATACTAACATCAATTGTGAGTATCAGTGAAATGGTTCTCAAACTTGACGTCCATCTACCACAGCACCATGTCGTTCATACACACAGAGCTATAAGACGCAAGAACCCGTGGAATGTTAAAAATCCATTTAAAAACATTTTTAATGAGAATTTGCTGAGTGATGTGCGGCAATGTGGGTTATCCGAGACAGGACAAATTGAAGCGTGGTGTATGACTGAGCAGGGCGGTATATTCCGTTTAATTTCATCGAGCCAAAACGTCACACCAGCTGACAGTGATCTCGCCTACAGCGATTTATTCATATAATAGTCGATGTCTTGACGTCACTGATAAAGCCACGCATGGTTCGGGGCAAACATGGAAAGACATTGATTACATCGAATTCTGTTCAGATAGGGTAAGGTATCCCACGCAGTCCCTGCTAGAAAACAGCTTGGAAGATTCGACCAAAACTTGAAGGAAATGCTTATCCATTTTACAATCAACTTTCTGTGTGTGCTTTTTTCTGTCAAATCAATAATTAATTGAATTATCATGTTGCCAAGCCGTTAATGTTTGACGTATTCCTCTTTTTCATAATGGCTCTACAATATGCGTACACTGGTTCGGAATTCTAAACCTACCATTATGGGAACATTATTTCACAAAAAGTGTAGGTCGATCTGACCAAGCTTTTCATAAATTGACTTCTTCGCTGGTGACCTCTAATGACCTCTGACCTGACACCAAGACAATGGGGTTCATGTAATCATAATGGGGAACATATATAACTAGTACGAACCACAATATTTATTAGTATCAACTTCATCCACTCATGCCTGAACCTGTTATCATGTTTACAAGCTAGCCATCATATACATAACACACACACATGTATACATATACGTTATGCCAGAGAACTGCAACTCTATTTCACTATTCAGGCATTCTGTACCTCAATAGGGCCCATGTCCCAAGTATGAACTTCATCCACCCATTACTGAACCTGTTATCATGTTCACAAGCTAGGTATCTTAGACATACATACATACACATACTCATCCAAATTGTATCAACTCTCAGACTTGACATGAACAACAACAAATAATAATATACTTATGATGGGATGGGAAGCACACAATACTGAGCATGAATGATATTTGCCATTCAGACATTCTGGATATCATCATCTCAATAGGGTTCATGTTCCTATAATAGGGAACATGAATACCGTGACTTGC
>JAUOBX010510286.1:0-10137 GCA_032360705.1 Eupentacta quinquesemita
TATATTCCGGGCATTTCACAAACAATTCGGGCTTTATGTTCCAATTGGCAATTTTTCCTGATTCCGTGACCAATTGTAGCCTCTATATTTTCACCAGAATGTGTACCCGACTTTCCACTACACTCATTTCTTGGGCAGTCCGCCCGTCTCCAACTCGAAACACCTTTCTGCATTATGGTTGCCTTATAAGTCCATCTCAAACATGATCTAGACAAACATGAGTGTCAATGGTTTGCCCGAAACAAAAACAATAACTGGGGCCTATGACTATTAGCCTATGTTTATGAGATAAATTGAGATAGACGGAGAATGGATGATACCGTCAATGCGCGAGGAGCATGTACGTTATCGACATATTGGATGAAATTGACGAAAAATGGTTCATTGCTGTTTTTGTTGTTGTATATGACAAAGTAGGCTATGATTATATAGATTCGACCATCGCATACTCTGACCACAGTACATTTTTGTCATTTTTTTTGGGGGGGGAGGGGACGCACAAGGTTTTCCAGGGGTTACGTGCCTCCCTGCCCATTCTGTCATTGTCGCGCTTCCCATACGTCCAGCTGAAGGCGAGCCGTCTCACTATCTCTCCATTACAGGTACGGTGAGCAAGTTAAAGTCGTGTGACTAGCTTTTTCTACTTCGTAAGTTCTATTCAGTAGTAGGCTATGATTCCACTAAGCTCCTCTGTGCACATACTATTCTTTAGGTTCAGGTGTAGCCCAGCTTGTACGCCTGAAGTTTACACTCGTTCCAACAGATTGACGGATATTTTCTTTGCTCTCAACGTACAAGCAGTGTGGTGTCATCGAGTCATCGTCATGTCTGAGGATTCACCCCTAGCTGACCATTGCCTAAATTGGCTTGTCTCATAGTCATTCTGTATTATGTAGGCTATAGAGATTGGAAAGGTAGGGTGAAAGGATGCACCTCTGTCCAACTTCCTTGCGGCAATAATGAAAGTTCCCGTATCCCCGTACTCAATCCGTACTTTTGCCTCCTATCATTCGATCACATGTAGCTTGGGAGTGCTTGGGAGTGCTTGGGAATGTACTGTATACCTATATATCTGGGTTACAAGCAGGGATCCGTTGGGCGGTTAGACCTAGTCCCTGCTCGTGAGTCGTAACCCATCTAGGCATATTGCATACTCTGATAATGTACAATGACTGCAATGTGCCTGCACATGGGAAAATTCATTCCCGTGGGACAGAAAGGTAATAGAACAGCCTAGCCCGAAGAACAATTCGAAACCTATGAGAACACATCATTGTGGTAGTCTTTTACTCTTTATGAGCGTTATTAGTGATTGAACTTTGTCCAATCTGTACACCTCGATCATAGGGTCATCATACAGAAGTCAGGCACACCCTGGCCGAGCGCAGGACTATATGCCTACCTAATCTGAGATCTGGACGGTATATAACCGAGCTGAGTTTACCAACATACAATTCGTATAAATAGATTGGTGAGAAAACACCCATGGCCACCGTCGGCCCTGAATACAATTGCAGCACTGAGTAGCCTATAACCTTTGTCGTCAATTTGATACGTTACGAAACTTGTGTGCGATTCATTGGAAACATTTTGAGGATAAAAATTATGAGACCCTTATTGGAAAGCTATATATGGGATTATATCTGGATAAATATGGCCAAATAAAGACTTGATAGGGCCATATGAAGCCAGATGTAACTTGAAATAGAATATATCCAGATGAGAGTATGCGAGCCAGAACAAACTTTATATGGGCCAGATAAAGATAAGCCAGATGAAACTGTATATGCATGTTTGTCTGGTTAGATCTGGCCAATTTCCAATATGGCTACATCCGGATTTCGTATCTGGGCCAGATATGGCATGCCATGTATGAGCCATATCTTTACCCACAATTACCCACATTCTCTGTTTGAACCCTCTTTCAGACTTTCCCATCGGGCTGAGAGGAGGAAAATTCAGTGTTTGGATTTTTTGGGGGGATTACCACCTGAACAGCTGAAGAATTTCGGTTCTTTGAGAAACCTACGAGTGAAATTTTAATTTTAATCAAGATAAGTGGTATAATTTTTTTGAAATGCGCGGTCTTCGGGGAGAGACGATGAATTACATTATTTTCGTTTAATTCGCGCAGAATATTTGGTAGTAGGCTAATATATTCCGTTACTAGCGGCTATGTGTTCAATTGATAATCTATTTGAGACTGCCATTTATTATTAATAATAATAATAATGAAATAACATTTATATAGTGGCGCTCTGACAATCTGATATTGGATGTTGAAATCATGTACCTCGAGGAAAGTTTTTTTTGCTCAGTGAAGAGGATATCTTTTTTCGCTACAAAATTGCGTATAGCCTATATATAATAATAATAATAATAGTGGCATTTATAAGGCGCCTATATATGTCAACTAGGGTCCATGGGGCATGATGGGAGATTCATGTCACTATCCAAGCTGAGCGCCAGTATAGGCTAGCGCGGGGCGTACAAGAAATGAGAAATGAGGCATCCCAGACGGCACGAAATAGCCTTCCCAGGCCTTGCAAGCTACTATGATGTTCCTAGCGAAATCATGAATTTTGAGCAGTTAGGTTTCGATAAGGCAGTTTTCTATGTACATTTCACTGGGCAGTCAAAAGTAGCGTTCAAGAAAAATTTGGGGAATATGGCTCGGCCCATATGACAGAGAATGGCCTCCCCACATTTGCAAGATGCTATAATGTTTCTATAAATATCCTGTATTTTAAGCAGTTGATATCTTCACAAGGCAGTCTACAGAACAATTTCACTGGGCAGTCAAAATCAAACTTTAGGAGATATGTATCCAGGAGTAGCGTACAAGAAAATGTTGAGAAATAAGGCCTCCCAGATGGCAGGGAATAGCCTTCCCAGACTCTGCAAGCTGCTTTCAAGTTTGTAGAAAAAATGGTCTATGTTGAGCACTTGATGTTCGATGAGGCAGTCGTCATAGCAATTTCCATGTGCAGTCAATATATATATATATATATATATAGGTATTTGGGATTCAGGATTACACAGACTCACGGGTCTAGCGTCACGTTCGATCGATGTACAGTACGGACGTGCAACCGTGCATGAATCAGTAGTGTACGAACCAACTTAGAAAATGCCAACTGGGGAGAGGAAGAGGGGGGATCATCTTTCATGGGGAGGGGCAAATCCCTCCCCCCTCCACTGCATGGTGATTGCGCAACACAATACGTGCATCTCAACTTTTATTTAGGAATTATTATTCTTTTGTTGGTTTTCTTCCGAAATTACCACAAATGTTCTACTGGCTTCTTCCAGTGAGTTGGTATAGAGGTGCCAGTATTCACTTTCGCAAGGAGAACAATGGAACACTTTCATGAAACCTTGAGATACATATAGGCATACTACCATAATCGGAAACAATTGGATCTCTAAGGCATACAGCGACGTCCTACAGTTTTTGAGTGCGCAGTCCAGGTGCGTAGCCAGAAATTAGAAATTGGGAGGGAGCGTAGCATATATTGACTGGGATAGGACTGAACTTCAGGGGAATGAGTCTAAGCTAAGGGGACGGGTTTCCCGCCTCTTGGGGA
This sequence comes from Eupentacta quinquesemita, assembly GCA_032360705.1. Taxonomy (NCBI): domain Eukaryota; kingdom Metazoa; phylum Echinodermata; class Holothuroidea; order Dendrochirotida; family Sclerodactylidae; genus Eupentacta; species Eupentacta quinquesemita. Next base: position 3,588 of record JAUOBX010510286.1, read on the forward strand.
ATTTCAGCTCACGGAGGGTGAGCTAGATGCAAAATGGTTCCACATTTGTAGCTTGAATTTAATACATCTCTAGGAATTCCTTTTTTTCAAGTAATTATTTCATTTTCGGAAATCTGGAATCTTCCGGGGCCTCTCAGCTCCACACTGGAGTCGCATGCTGCATACACCACCTCCAACCAGTCTTGTTCAAAGGAGCGATTAGCGTTTAAGGCATGGTACATCAAGGGACATGCCAAGAGTCCCCTTTGACACTGGGTCCCAGCTCTCAGCTTCAATTTGTAGTAGCGTTAACCTAGCTTTAGCCATCTGTGATTTATGAAATCAATATGATAGTAAGTCACATACTGCCATGCTCGTCACACTCACAGCAGTAGAAGCCTCGATGACTTCAATTCGATTAATCTCGAGTTGGCATCAGCGGCTGCAGTGCACGGAGACCCCATCCCTGAAGATTTCACATGGTGCGCCCTGCGCCCGGGACGCTGTTACGGTAGACACTGCGAGCTGCAGTGGACGCCCCACAGGCACTGCCATGTCATTGGCTAAGCTAGGTCACAGCAAATTCAAACAAACAAACAAATCGATATATAGGTGGTGGGGGGAAATGGGGAAAGTTTTCGACCTCATATCCTCTTTACGTTCAAACACGCCCATTCCCCGCCCCTCAAACAACCCTGTCCGTAGACCCTGTTGGGTCTACTCGGCGTATAGAGTAACACGTGTATGGATGCCTTGAGATATCTCTTCCAGTGACGGGGCGGAATCAAGAGAACGGATATATCAGAGGGAATATTGGAGGGGAACTCAAGTAATGGAGTCGTTTGTGAAACTCGCCGAGGCGAACCACAAGGTCTACCCTGTCCGGCAACCCCTCCCTTTCTTCTCCTTCCCTTCCCCTGACACATAATCAGTATAATTAGCAAAACTTCAAATGTCAATGACTCTGTAACGGAGCATCCAGTCGTACCGTCAGAGATCGGCTTTGCAGTTCCCGGCAATCCTCTATATAGGGTTGGGGTACGGTGACCACTTTTGTGTTGTCCTCCGAGTCACCAACACAATGTACACACACTGGCCAGGGAAATGTCTATTGTTACAACCGATAATGATATAACCAACCGATAATGAATCACTAAGCGATAATGATATGGAAATTGACCGATAATAATGGATCACTAACCGATAATGATATAAAAATAGACCGATAATGGTGGGATTGTAACTTTCCTGACCGATAATGAATCAAGGCTCTAACCGTGATGAAGTAACACTTTTCTCAACTAATAATTAATCACAAATCTGACCGATAATGAAGTAACTTTTCTAACCGATAATTGTTTTCGGGGAGGTCTGATCGGGCTGAAAATGGTTCCATTCGATTTATCGTGCAAAGTTTTACCCTTCACGGTGGAGAGCACACAAATTCAAGATGGCGGATTTAAAAACAATGTTGCAAACTTGGTGATTCGGTCCCCGTGATCAAATTTGCAACTCTTCGATATGACACGCTCCGATCTGCATATTTCCTATGTCAAATAAATAGTGTCTAAAAGTGTTATTTTCAGGCCAATTTGGGTTTAGGAAAAGTTTCAAACGACGTTTTTCTGAATTTGCATCTAGGTACTGAGTAGAAAATACCCAAGTTTGACATATTTATATGATGCAACTCGACACGCTGGATTCAATGAGCTATACCACGAGTTTATGGCATATCGCGTTATCAGGTCATAGCTATATATTTAAAAAGCTAGATTATTCAGTTACCATCGATATATATTCAAGTAATGGAGAAACGCCCCAAATTACCCCTGTTACCTTTATTTTCATTTCGATCGGGAGTGGCGCATTTATTCTAAAAAAATATCCAGGGGCCATTTTGACGAAATGGGTCGGAATATAGAATTGTCCTAGAGTAGGCCTACCGTGTATTTGTCGCATAATTTAACGGTGATTACACTAGTCCAACCCCTCGAGTCAGGGGCGTTTCAATCCCCCTTCCCCACTGCCGGGGAACTTAAGTTACGCCCTGTTTTCGACTTTAAGTGAGTATAATAATTTTGTCGGATACTAGAGAAGTTTCTCTTCAAGGGGGCATCTGGTGTCCGGAAAGTATATATGTATTGTTTCACCTCTAAATGTCGCGTTTGGGGCGTTTTGCTTCTTGCGAAATCAGGCCCGATCAGAATAGAAATAACAGGACCAGGGATAGTTTGGGGCAGCGAACACGATGATGCAATCCGTTTTTCCATATCTTGTCCTTTTTTTTAGATATAGGCGATGGTAACTCAAAATCTAACTTTTTTTAGTGGCCATAGGCCTAACTCGATAACGATGCCATAAACTTGGGGTATAGCTCATTGGATCCGGCGTGTCGAGTTGCATCATATTGGGTATATATTGGATACTTTCACTACGCGGTCCCTAGATGCAAATTCAGGGAAACGACGTTTGAAGCCTTTCCTAGCCTCAAATCGGCTTGAAAATAACACTTTTTAACAGTATTCATCTGACATAGAAACTATGCAGATCGGAGCATGTCCGCATATATCGAAGAGTTGCAAATTTCATCATAGGGACACTCAATTCGGATTATACGGGTCCGAATCACCCAGTTCGCAACCTTTTTTCTTGATATCCGCATCTTGTATTTTCGTCTACTCCGCCGTGGAGGGTTGAAAACTTGAAATACATATTCAGGTAGAACTTGGCATGATGAATCGACTGGAACCATTTCAACCGGATCAGACCTCGTTTGGCGGAGGTATGGTTACGACACCGGAGCTTCCCGACTCCATTCATTAAGAAATACAGTGATATTTTGATCCCTGCTATTACTGCTATGGTCAATGCGAGCAAGCCTCGCGTTCAGGGGTTATGCCAGACCTTTTCAGGAAAGATGTTGCTACTCTATCCTTAAGAAGGCTGATGGTTCTCAGAACGATCTTGAAACTATCTGACTATCACCCGGTTCAAAATTGAAACTTTATCGGCAAATTTATTCCATTGCATTATTCAACTGAATAAAGCTTGCATATCCCTACACAATCTGTAATGAGTCACACAATTGCAAAATGATATACATCTTCGTCTTTACAAAAGTCATGAAGCCCTAAACTAGTGTAGGTAAGGTGAGACCATAGGGAATATGGGACCACACTAAGTGACCACACTTTGAAATTGGAAAGTGTGGGAAAAGGTGTTTGAATGCATGAATTGTCAAGGAAGATGGCGAAATACATACCGGTAGGCGCCGGGACGCCCCAAATCCGCTGTCAGAACGCCAGCTTTCCAGTGTCTACTATCTGAATCACCCCCCCCCCCCGGGTCCTCCCCACACACCCCCACCTGACACCTCCAACCACCACCGCCCGCCCCTCGCCGTCACCTGGGCAATCGGCATCGAAAACACAATTCCCAGAGATAAACTAAAATGGAATAAGCGAATCAAATACTTGATCAATCGTTGGAATAGTTCACTAGGATTCCCTTTCTGTTCTAATTCGAATCAGTTCCTCTATCCCAACATGTGTCCACTCCATGGGGGTGCCATCAGGCTTGTCGAAGTCACATGACGGCGTTCGAACAGCTGATTTCAGTGATTTGAACATGTCTCCTGATTGGTCAAGAGTACGGACCGGACACTTGTTTCCAGAAAAATTATTTTGAATTATTGGCAACAAGTTGCGACACAAACTGCGCAACATGTTGCCTCATGTTTTCACTCTGCATACACTGTCAACACATGGCATGTGTGGCGCAACTTGTGTCCGCGACATGTGTCCAGTGTACATAGTGTCCAAAATTATGTGTCCCGTTGTGTCGGACACAAGTCGCGACACAAGTTGTGCAACATGTTGACAGTGTACATACTTTATGCCTTAAGTCTGATCTCATTTAATGTTTTTCAGGTTTGTAAAGCCTGAAACCTGCGAAATAGAGGGCATCAGTCATTAAACAATGCTCACTTTCGAACCCATCCGAGATGCTCACCCAGGAGCGAACACCTAACGCCGGTTCTCTAGGCCTACCGCTACATTCAAAACCACGCACCGACGCTTCAAGTTCATGTGTCGCAGACTACTGCGCATCGCAGGCGCAGACTACTCCGCAGCGCAGGGCATCCGCAGGCCATCCGCAGATTTCGCCATCCACTACCTGCGCAGGCTATCCACAGATTTCGGAAAACAACGATGGCATGTCTCCGCCAAAATTAATGTCTACATACTATGGGCAAATCCGGTCAATTGTGTAGTCGTTACGTTATGCCGAAGCCTTCCAACACACGAAACAGTATCGAGACCCAGTGGCGTCACCAGGATTCTCGGTATGGGGGGCACAAGCTCAGGCTTTTTCTGAGGGGGCACCAGTTTACCATCTAAGCGAAGCGCCGCCATGGGTCGGCGCAGAGCGAACGAGAGGAATTGTTGGTTTTCAAACCGCCCAGACGGCAGCAGATGGCTCCTAGCTACTGTTTCCAGCTATGGGTAAATTTTCGACAACCCCAGTCTTTGCCTACCCATGTAATTGAATGCCCTACACAATGTTACACTTTTCATTACTCGTGGGCTATAACAGGAGGGAGATATGACACATCATTTGACATTTGAGATGGAATAAATAAATGAGGTACGCTGCGTGCACATGCCCATTAGAGTACTTGCAATGTATATAGGCCTGGTGCCGAAGGAATGTGTCCAACTGGGATGAGGTCTATAGATGCGCACGCAGCGCGCGAAAGAATATGCATATTCCAAGCATTGAAAAATGTATCATCATTGCTGCTTTTTTATATGACAAATACAATTATATGGATTTGATCATCACATATTCTGACTACAGTAAGCCTACATTTTTTCTTCAAATCCTCATATCTCATTTGGGGGGCTCAGGAGGGGCGCACAAGGTCTCCCAGGGGAACATGCATGCCCCCGTGGCCCCCCTTATAGTGACGCCATTGTCGAGACCACATTTTACCCGTCTTTCACCCCCAATTTCAACACCTCCGCACTGGCATTGATAAATAGTGCCCGATTCAGCCGATTGGCGTTCCATTGAACCGTCCGCAGGTGCTACGCTGTCCGCAGAAATCGCCCCTGCTCGATTCCATTCGCAGATCCCTGCGCAGGGGCTGCGCAGTCGGGCCATGCGCTGCGGAGATGTGGATGGCAACTTTTCCCTCGTTTTCGATTTCTGCGGATTGCGCTGCGGACTACGATGCGCCTGCGCAGCGCAGTAGTGGATGGCTAGTTTAATCACATTGACCGGTATAACAGGATTTCTCTGACTAGGGGATGCAGTTTCTCCTGGGGGTGTAAAATGTCCTGTCACACCTGCACGGGCAGGACTCAGGGCCGGGATGCGTGATTTCTTTTCCCAGGATGGTTGTGGGCAAGATGGCTTCCCTCAAAACACCAAATCTGTTCCAAAATCATGGTTAGGGTTAGAATCCTAGGTTAGGGTCTGTTCTCCGGGTATATTGGGCATGGTCGTTCATAATCCGGCGTCAAAATTGCCGAAAAATGTATAGAAGTTGGTGTTCCGGAAAAAGTGGGCGCTGTCCGGGCCCTAGTAAAATATCGGGTGGGCTTGCCAGTCAGCGTTGCTACATGACTGCTGCCCTCATTTTTGGCAGGTTTCATGCAGAATTATCGAAGTCGTTCGATGTAGGCTATAGGTAACTTGGTGGATGTGGACTATACTATAGTTGGTCCCGAAACACTTGACGGTCATTTCAATGTCCCGAGAGGCCAAACTTGGCTTTGGGTAGCCTTAATCCATGCGATTTTCCTAACTTTGTCAGATTTCAACGTCGGGAACTTGGTGGATGTGTACATGTACTATATAGTTGAACCAGAACAGCATGAATGTCGTTTCAGTGTCATCAGAGCTCAAATCGACATGATTTATGCGATTTTTCCAATAGTCAGTGGTAATTAATTTATTCATAGATAATGCGGGGATATACACATGACAGCAGCACTCACGAGTAGGCCTAATAGCAATATATGACCTTCATATATGTCAAGTAGAAACGCATGGAAGCATATAAACTTTTTTCTATGTTTAAGTAGGGATTACCGAGTTCAAATGAAAGTAGAATGTACACATAGCCAATTTTATGTAGGAATTTTACTAGCACTATTAATTGCGTTCTTATACTGAACATAATTTGTTGCCTGCAGTGTATGGAAACCTTTCTGTCAGTTCTCAGCTTTCATAAATAAAAAACAATGTGACAAGGGAGCCTTGTACATCATATTGCTATATTTTCTCTCTTCTCCATATATTTATACATGCCACAGGATGCAGTCATTATGGTATAGTCTTCCTGAAGTAATGGGCGTTGATGGGCGATAGTATTCTAATTACAGACAGTCCTCCTAATTGAGTTGCTGATCATGATGAGATGTTTCCGCATATATTGATAGCTTACTAATTTCCTATTATATTCCACCCATGTACACTGTGCTCACTTAAGCCCCGGTCACACTGCAACGATATCGTTATCGGATTGCTACACGATTTCTTGATTTTCGGCCGACTACCAAGG
>JAUOBX010510619.1:0-10136 GCA_032360705.1 Eupentacta quinquesemita
GGGGGGGTCAGCTCGTTGCAACAAGTCTCGTGGGTCAGCTGTGCGCATTTACCGGTTGAACTTCGAAAATACAAAAACGAAAAGCAGAAACAAAGAGCTTAATTCCGCTCCTCTAGGATATAAGAAAGTGGTTAGATCCTGGGGTTCACTGGTCGTCCGTCAGGTGGGGGCGTAAAATGGCGGTCCTGGGAGAAGGCTCGGTTACTCGGTTACTAGCTGTATACCCCTGCTTCGATGACATCTGGGCACTAGTCGGTGTGAGAAGGCGGGTTATCCGATGAGCCTTCAGTGGCTTCCTGACCTGTAGCAATCGAATCGAATCGAAACCCTGTGTCGAAACTAATTTGTAACAAGAAGAAAAATAGATAACTGCATTACACAATGAATCGGAACTTTCAGAAGTGATACAGATCTGGTCAGAACACACAACAAAGTAATATATCGGTAGGATCAATACTCTCGGCCACAATTCGAAAAAAGATGAGCATATATGTTAGGAAAAAGTGCGAACGGAAAAAACCCATATCTTCGTTTGATCTGCTGAAATATCCAAACTATTATACTTGCGAACGTATATATATAACGTTTTTGCACGTTTTGTACAGACTAGGCTATCGATTCAACGATGAAAAAAATCGACTACATCAGATGTTGTTAATTTTTTCCGTCTGGACAAGCTATGCTATTCGAGGACACTCTAACAAACATATTGGTAATACTACACCTCATATGAGAGCCTAAGATCTATCTCCTCAATTGATGGTGAATCCGACATCATGATTAATCTAGCAACAATAACTCGGTTCTCACATAAAATCATGGATTATCCGGCAACCACAGATAAGACACGAGGGTGATCAGCAGTCTAATTATCGCTCTATTCATAGGCTGGTAGGACCCAGTGTAGGCTGAACCACCACATTAGTACGCATTTGTCCGTAAAGCCGACCTAAACAGGGGTGCAGAAGTGATGCCAAAAGTACATAATATCACAGTTAGACGCGCATCTCCGTGAAACAGGCGGATGTTACAGGATGCCAATCCCACGTCACCAGGCTACAATTTCCACTGACAAACCACATATTAACCCGAACCTGGATACGATGGAAAATGATGCCCTGCTACGCTTGACCACTCACCTATATAAAACATAGAGTACAGTGATTAGACCGTATGTACACGAGCTGGCATTTGACATCGCTACACCGCGTATAAAAATTCCAAAACGATGTTCCACAGTAATCAAGAAATTAGGCGCTTGACATAAGGCATCGTCGATAAAGCCATATGTCTATCACTCAACACCGAGGTATTCAGGCTTTGGTCAAACCTCAAATCTTACCAGCACTTATCCTGATATAGCCTTCTGTTCTTCTTGCCAGACAGAGGTGTCGTAAGCAATACCCTCAGGCTGTCAGGCAAAGAACATGTTATCTGGTGGTAGTGTCTACGTCAGTTAGAGTACTGAATATAGATAACATGCGGTCGACCAAAGACAAACAACTAAGCTCATCCTAAATCGAAGTAAGAGACAAATTAAAATACCGACCGTACGTGATCACTCTTTACCGCCGAGCGACGCCAATCAACGATTGCTCACCGGATCTAAACCCCAGGTATCGTGTTTCTCTCTTCCCTAATCAAGTGGAGTTGACATGTACGTCACACTTTACCGCCGCGAGCCATGACAATTTGGAGCCAATTGAAACCATTCGAATTTCCATCTGAATCGAAAACATTTCGCAGAGATAGAGATTGTTTCCGGTCTCAGTTTTGCTTATTGTTTTCAGTGAAGGTGAAACGCTCCAGGAGGTACAGCTAGTGATCTAGTGTTATTCAGCAGATTGAATATTGAAGCATCTACCTGGTCGAATATATGTAAATCTGTATGACAAAAATCATGGGAGACACTTGGATGAACATGGTTTACGCAAAATACTCGATATTCTCCAATTGAGTCAATTAGTTACTAACCATGAATAAATCAAACTCTTTTGTATTTTACGATGTATTGGTCGATATGAGAGTGTATACATCCCCGTTTCATAACTTGGCTATCAGATCACCTCGACTAGTTTGTCAGTAGAGCTAACAGGAATAATGATCAGAACGTTGCGAGTTCGAACGCCGACATACGCATCCCGTCGCTTTTTCTGCCTCGTCCAGCTCAAGCGTGAAATGAAACAAACTGCGCATAACTGTTGCAGCCTTTTCTCCCGAATGGTCGGAGAGCGTTCTTGATTTCTTTGGATGAATGTGAGAGCACTCAGCTTTCAGCACCGAAGTGGAGAAGCGCTACATAAGCATATAGGCATCATGATGTTATATTATTATACGACTTGCCAATGCCGGTATGTTAGCGTAACACACATTAACATTTTTGAATGTTCAATCAACATCAAGTCACAACACCAGTCTCCAAACGGCTGGTCTTATAATAACAGATAACTTCTGATTTGTTTAGTCGCGATATATCGTGATCCTTATTCACCGTTGTCCTAAATTACTATTAGATGATTCGTCAACGTGACGTCATGCAAACACAGCCGCTGCTTATTCGTGTTTTGAGGCTGGGTGATATATTCTATATACACTTCAGACCTCAGTTTGGATTACCAGAAGAACACCTTCCAAGAGTTAGTTTCCGTATCCTCCTCGACAGTACATACTGTTAATACAAATTATTGGTTAGGTTGGCGGCGCCAGCTTGCAAGGGTCGGATCATACATGATGCTGATGCAATGGTTCATTACCATAATTACTTGCCTGTTTCTCCGTTCAACGAAATGACATGGGGACAAGCGAACCCATAATTACCTTACAATGTACAGCAACCCCAATGCAAAAAATACCAAAGGAAAAATAGAGAGAACAATGGGCCCCGGCATAGCCGAACACCAACAAGGGGTGCTCTCAAGGTAATTTTAGAGTGATCGCAGGCCATGATGAAGTCCTCATAAGGATCCTGCGAAATGAGAGTCATGCAAAATACTACTGGTAATGAACACAAGTAATATCGGAGGCACCCATCCCACATATATCAAATGCAATACAAAGTCTCCGGAATCTGACGGACATAGAAACGGTTCCTCATTGGTGTCCTCTTTTATCTATGTGTTACTTGAATAACACGGACTCATTGATTTATTTATGCTCGCCGGATACGGGTACCGACGCCATACAAGCCAGCAAGGGTACATACCTGGATACAGCACTCTTGTCAGCTGCGAACTTCGTCAAGTCTGAAGCGTGACCTCAACATACAAATCATCTTCCACTCATCGTGAGCAATCGGGATAAAGCACCTTCCTTGCTCAAGGGTACAACGCGACTCAGGCATGTGATCTCCGGATTACAAGACCGACAGCCTGATCATTAGGCCACCACGCTTCAATTACAATAATAAGTTGCAAGGATGATTGTCAACTTCCCCCATCACGCTTGATGAGATATTCGAACTAACGTCGATATACACGATTACGATACAGCACAATTAGAAACACCACATATGTTGATCCCAAACAATCTGGTGTGAAAACAGGATGCATCAGGGTGTGAGATAGAACAATAAAAATCGAAGGGTGGCATCCAATCGAAAAATAATAATAAATACATCATGTATGTACATCGATCGTAATAATGGTTGCAATTCGTTGATGCAATCATGACAAATATTGAGGAGGCAGATCAGACCTCCAAAACCGTACACTATAATAACTGTGATGAACTGGTAGCGTCCAACTGAATGGTAATGGTGCTTTTGCCTGTTGATGTCTTTAGCCTGTTGCTATTGGCGCGTTGTTCAAAAACAAACATTGTCCAGTGCAGACATCACTGGATTCGTCGAGCACGTATAATAGAACACTCTCAGGGGTAATACAGGTGACCTGATTGCTACCAAGAGAGCCAATCTCTGAGCACTTTGCCACCCTCGCTGGGCAGTGTCAACAGCCATGATCTGAGTTGTCCACGTAAAATAACGACATAGTATGTCCTGTGGGACCTGTCGTGCGTTAAACCTACCATGGTAGGTCGTATAATGATGATAAAGATTGTGCCTGTATAGCCTTTCCACATCGTTTACATGCTGAAGGGCGCTTTACAGATATTACATATGGAACACGAACACTCTCCAACCACCCATGAGCCATTAAGCGCAGCTAGTTCCCAATTGCACCTGGGTGGGACGCGGGAATGGGAATGAAGCGCGTATGACGCATCGAAGGAGTAAGCCTGTTCTTATTCAAACTCATCAAACGCACCAGGATTCATACATTTTTCTCGACCAATACATTTTGAAAAAAATGTTTATACTGAACAATTAGTAACCGAAAGCATGCATTTACCACAGTATTCTGTGATAACACAACAGTGGTTTCCCACGTTTACACGGCGGGGGGTCCGAAGCTCAACCCATCCTCTGCACCGACAACTACTTTTTGACAAGGTCATACTTTCTGGGTGCAGTTCGTTTTTCCTCATTTGAGAAACAAATTCTATCATCTCGGCGTAACATACTCATATAGGCCTACCTAACTAGAGTAGGGGTCACATGAAACGATGGCATCTGATCAGTGAACAACAACCCCTACATCATGTATGTACATCGATTTTAATTATATGTTGCAATAGGTTGAGGCAATCGTGACCAATATCGGTAAAGCAAATCGTACGTCCACTCATGCACGGTACACTATTATAAGCGTGAATAAATATATAGCGTCCAACTGAAGGATAATTGCGGCCTTCGCCTGTCTTGATGACTCGACTCGTTTCATACTGTAAACAAAATGTGTTTAGAAAGTGTGGTCAGATATGTGTTTAGCAACGTCATTTGTGGAATTTGGATGGGAGATATCTATAAATTGAACACCGGTGTTTTGAAATGCACACACTACTGTTTAGCTTGTGAGCATGGGGTCAAAATGTGTTTAGAAAAGTGTTCAAACTTACCACAGTTTACAGTGTACGTATACGATACGACGTTGGGGTCACAACGCTAATGGGCATAATGTTTAATCGCCATTCAATCTCCTGGCATGCCAAATCTTTCGTCCCCCTAAAAAACATTTGTATGATCCATCAAAATGGGATTTCCTAATAATGCAATGGTGTCTTCCACATACAAACATGCGTTTATCATGCACTTTTGCACTCATTGTCTGAACACTTCTTGCCCCATTGTGGAACCCTGCTGAGGTTAATTGAACACATTTGCCAACAAACACACATGCGCGTTCCGTGAAAGTGCTCGTGTCGTTTGTATTCATTTTCAGTATATCCAAATATCCAGGCTTGAACTATACTCTTGGAAGCACATGTTCCGGGTTTTTCTTCCGATTTTTAGGTCAGCAAAAGCAATCGCAGTTTGCACTGGGTCAATATCACGCTTCCGTTTGTTTGTGGAAGCCGGCATTGTATTGTGTTTGACAGTTGGGGAATCAATTCCACGAATTCCGCAGTACAGGTGTTCCATGGTTTTACTTGCTAAGCGAAATATCCAATCGATATATGGCCCATTTGGGGGACATTGGATGCAGTATATGAGTGCATGATACGCCTCCATGGCATGGCAACATTCAAAAGTGTGGTAGAATAGTAGAATGATGAATAATTTAAGCATAATGATAATAAAAATGTTCACTCTTATATAGCGCATTTATTCATCATTACTCTAGGCGCTCCGTACATTATCCCTGATCCTTGGTAACCTGATGAAGACAGTGCCCGCACCCCAGGTGCGCGTCCGCTCACGACCACTACACCCCATGCAGCCTACAAGGCGCTACCAACCGTTACAGGTACCTCACCAGGTCCCCACTACTCCTTGGTGGGGAGGAGCGCACAGTGGAGATGGAGCACCGTACTCAACAGTGCACCGGATGCCGAGCCTCATCTGGGTCGTCTGGCTTGGCAGGTATTCGAACTCGTAATCCTTGGTTTACGAGTCCGGTGCTCCACCGACTGGGCTAATCCGTCCTCAAATTTCGAACCTACGACATCTGAATAATACGTTCGATCAAAATATGTCGCATTTTCGTGTGCAACAACCACGCGTTATATGTTGCTGTTTTGTTGTCGACTTGTCGTTATTATTTGCTCGTTATCATGATCATTGCATTCTGAATAAAGAACCCTGGAAATACACATTCAAATATAGTGGACATATTTATGTCTCCATCAGTCCCATCAGCAAGCAGGTCGTAGCTGTATGGTCACAAATCCAATTTGATTTTATCATTGCAGATACCCAAATATACTGGATTAAATGGATTGCGTGAGACCTTGTCCACTAGCAATGCGAGCAAACCCTTCTTATCAGCTTATGCTCTTCTAAAAAAGTCGCACGGTTGATAAAGTGCGCTCTGAATGTTTTCGCTTGATGGAGAGATACAAATCACTTCGATCGACTCGGAACCAGGCTTGCTCAGGTACTCGAAGAATACGGATTATATTGGGGGGTAACATGATATATGATGTAAACAATGGCTTATTGGAATATTGTGGTGTGTCATACATCAGCTGTATACTTCCAATCCACTATATCGAACAACGGTCTACATTCCTGGTTCCTAATTTTTTAGTCGAAAGTTTGTTACACTATACAGTTACACTACAGTATAGGTTGTTACTCCAGCTGGGGTGTCTCAATATCGAGTACGCACACATTTATGTGAACCTAATGTTTTGCGGTTCTGCTAGACGTTGTAGTTGTATAATATGAACTTCGCTTCTATTACTACTAAGTCCACCTGCGTGCGATGATTTGATCGGCGCGTCAGTTCTTCGCAGTAGAATTCCGTCACGTGAAGGCGCGCTACGAGTCGCGCCTGATCGGACCACATTTGCGTTCTAAACAATCTGTGTTACTCTGAATAATGCCAAAATGCCAAAATAACGGATGGCTGGCTTGAGTTGATGGATAGCTGGGGGTTGTAGAATCTTACTCATCAACCCCCAAACAAGTCAGAATAAATATCTGGATATCTATATTGAACTTACCATGAGGATAGGAATATCTACCATTTTGAGTACAGCATTAAGAGTTTGAATATGATGAGCCTCATTACTCATTGTCCGATCATTTTGTCCTAAGCCGCATCGTAGGCCGCCTGATTATAACACACCACCACGACAGGCTCACGTCATCATATGGTCACACACTAGCAATAATTCGTGTCTATAATACTCGTCCTTAATGATCTCTGGCCTATATTATGTGTCGTGTTTTCAAGATACTGCACCCGTGACGATTATTCTTGAAGCGGTGCTTGGTCAGTGAACACAGGAGAAATGTCGAACGGGCTTTCAAAGTCCCACATACGGTACATACTAACATATGAGTATACATATACATACACTCACATATAGGCCTACAGTCATTTAAGAACGTGCTGGTCGATTGATTACACTGCCAGATTTGACGTCATGGATAACACATGTTCAGAGGAATGTTATTTTCGGGTAAACATCAGTACGCACTGTTTGCTCTATCACGTTAGTATGCTTCCGTTTGACAGTTGGGGGAATCAATTCGGCGAAGACTGCGGTACGAATGTTCTATAATTGTGTATACTTACAGTAAGTGGAGTATATCAGTCTGATACAAGGTACATCAGGGAAATGTGCCGTCCGCAGCGAGCCTTCACTGAGGCACGGGAGGTAGACATGCCTGAAATGATCCCGAATGAAAGATTGTAATTAATAACACAATTAACATCAAACTGATTGTTCCCGCAGTCTGACTCCACAATAACGGCTATATCGAGATCGACAATGATACAAATGAACAGGATATCTGTACACCAGAATATGTAGCGGGCATTTATAATTACTCATTACTAGATAACCCAGCGGAACCAAATACTATTCAGAATATGCAAAAAGGTGGTAAAAACAAGAAGAATATAGTGTAAATTGTGGATATAATATGTATATGATGAGCACGAATGCGAAAGGAAAACGAAACAGCCTATTGAATTCAATCATTTGAGTATTCGAATCTGCGGATCTGTGACCTACATGTTACAACTGCTATACTAATAACGAATGGTCTATCTCCTCGATTGGTGGGTAGTCCGTCATCATAATAAATCCAACTACAATAAAAACACGGTACTCTCATCAAGTCATCCGTTCGGTTATCCGGCAACCACAGATAAGATATCACGATTAGCACGGTCAAATTATCGCTGATACGTTGGGAGGACCCAGAGTAGGCATAACCACCACATTAGTACGAATTTTTTCATAAACCCGACCCGAGCCTCCCAGACGCGGATGAAGAATATCACAGTTAGACGCGCATCCCCGTGAAGCTAGAAGATGTTATAGGATGGCGATCCCACGTCACCTGGCTAAATCTTTCCACATACCACATATTAACCCTATAAACCCTGAGGCTGATACGGAGGATACTGTCTGCTGACCTGCTACGCTGAACCACTCAACCTAATAACATACAGGATGCACGAAACTATACGGCACTCTACTTACTTATCGTCGACCTCTACGATTTTAAATGTACAAAATGTTGGAAGGGTCGTAATACATCGAAACACGTACAAAACTTCCAAAAGGACGTTGCACTTTAATACAAAAATTAGGCGCTTGTCATGATGCATCGTCGATAAAGTCATAGGTCTATCATTCAACACCGAGGTATTCAGGCGTTGGTCAAACCCCGTGTTACTCAATACCAGAATAATCTTCCAAGCACTCATCCTGATATAGCCTACTGTCCTTTCCGCCCGACAGAGGTGTCTTAGGCATTACCCGGAGGCAAAGAACGTGTTATCTGGTGATAGTGTCTACGTCAGTTAGAGTAGAATATAGATAACATGCGGTCGACCAAAGACAAACAACTAAGCTGTTCCTAAATCGAAGTAGGAGACAAATTAAAATAGGTATCGTGTTTCTCTCCTCCTTAATCAAGTGGAGTTGACATGTACGTCACACTTTACCGCCGCGAGCCATTACAATTTGGGGCCAATTGAAACCATTCGAATTACCATCTGAATCGGGAAAATTTCGCAGAGATAGAGATTGTTTCCGGTCTCAATTTTGCTAGTTGTTTTCAGTGAAGGTGAAACGCTCCAGGAGGTACAACTAGTCATCTAGCGTTATTCAGCAGACTGAATAATATTGAAGCAACTGCCTGCCTGGTCGAATATATGTAGATCTGTATGACAGAAAGCATGGGAGACACTTGGATGAACATGGTTTACGCAAAATACTCAATATTCTTCAATTGTAGCCAATTAGTTACTAACCTTGAATAAATCAAACTCTTTTCTGTATTCTACGATGTATTGGTCGATATGAGTGTTGCAATCCTCGTTCCATAACTTGGATATCAGATTACCTCGACCAGTCAGTCAGTAGAGCTAACAGGAATTATGATCAAAACGTTGCGACTTGCGAGTGACTCTTCCGGCGCATCCCGTCGCTTTATCTGCCTCGTGCAGCTCAAGCGTGAAATGAAACAAACTGCGCACAACTGTTGCAACCTACTCTCCGAATGGTCGAAGAGCGTTCCTGTTTCCTTTGGATGAATGTAAAATCTGCGCCGAAGTGGAGAAGCGCTATATAAGCATCATATAAGCATCATAATGTAATATTATTATACGACTTGCCAATGCCAATGTTAGCGTAACACCCATTACATTTTTGATAGAGAGAACAATGGGCCCCAGCATCGCCGAACACCAGCAAGTGGTGCTCTCAAGGCAATTTTAGGATGATCGTAGGCCCAGATCCTGCGAAGTTAGAGTTATGCAAAATACTACTAGTGATGAACCCAAGTAACATACTGCATCCGTCCCACATATATATCAAATGTAATGCAAAGTCTTCGGAATCTGACAGACATAAAAACGGTTCCTCCTTGGTGTCCTCTATCTATCCAGGTGTTACTTACACGGAATAACACGGACTCATTTGTTATGCTTCACTCGCCAGACACGGGTACCTATACCATACAAGCAAGGGTGCATACCTGGATACAGCACTCTTGTCAGCTGCGAACCCTCGTCATGTCTGAATCGTGACCTCAATGTGAAGACACAGGCGGCAAAATACAAATAATCTTCCACTCATTGTGTGCAATCGGAATGAGGCACCTTCTTTGCTCATGA
>JAUOBX010510840.1:0-22982 GCA_032360705.1 Eupentacta quinquesemita
CCGATTATTAGGTAAGCGAGGCATACGTATAACATTTAACCCAGCAAGCACGGAGCGCTTCTGAAATAAGTATCAAACTGACCCATCAGCGGAATGACACATATCATTATCATCCCATTGGTCAATCGTGAATAATATGTTTGTGACGGGAGAATGTTCGTAACATAAAATGTAATGTAATTTAAAAAAAACATGTATAATTGCGCGTAACCCAAATATGGGATAATTAGGGGTTAGTTAATCGATAGCCGAGCGTGTCTCAAATCTGAGGATAGTGCCATGACCTGTTGTTAATTGCTATGCAATACACAAGGGCGCGTCTCGACTGTACCCATCAACGCAACTTGATTATTCCATATAGTCTATTTTTCATTAGGCGTATCTACAAAGAAAACAATGATGCGTTCATCTTGATTCATTTTGTTCAGTGGTGCACACCTCATCTATAAAAGATATTGTACTATTTACACCTCCTGTAGAAGCGAGCGTATAACTGGATATAGGGCGCTGAATTCTGGCACTGTCCTGGGTCCATTGGGAATATACATCTACCTCCAGAGAAAGAAGGGAGGCGTGATAGAATTCTCCTCCCACAGAGAGAGGATAGAAGGGGAGTTTCGAGGTATACGTTGCTTACAGCTCCAAGCTGCGGGGCTGCTGGTCCCGACAACTTGGTCCGAGAAGGTACGACACGGGACTGCTTTTAAACGCCACCTCTGCAGGTCTGACAAACATGTAACATGTTGTCTATGTGCAGCCAGTTTCCAGTTGATGCGTATCTAGGCAGGGGAGGGGTTGGAAAAATCCATTTCGACCGATTCCACGGAAGTTGAGACAATAGTCCATATTCACACTTGAAACTGAATTTTCATTTCAGCATCGTACAATAGCGACAGTTTTGAAAATTGAGCAGCAGAAGGCTTGGCCACTATTTCAGTTTTCCACGGCTTTTTTCGTTCCAACTTCTATGCATAGCGACTCAAATTTCCACAAAATATATTTGGTTGTTTTGAATGATCTATAAATATCATTATCACTTTTGTGGTTCTTTTGCCAGTAATTTTGACTTCCTTATCTTGGAATGCTTTCCTCCAATTGACGTCAGTCAAGATCTGCCCGTGAGGCTGAACCCCCTCTGGTTTTATCGCAGGTGACATTTCCATATCGCCCTCTGTCTAATTCAGACATCTCTGTTTGTCTTGTTAGGACTAATTCATTCCAATTTCCTACCTGCATTCCTTCTCGACACCCGAGACGGTTTCGCCGCGGCAATGTTCTTTTGCCTCACACCTGGCGCGCTAATTAGTTCATTCTTACTGTCGGTGCGCTCCAGGAGTCGCCGTGGGGTCATCTAAACTTGATCTCTAAGCCCCTTTCACTCAAAGCCTGGCAGGCAGCTCTCAGACGGAGACCAGGGAAGACTAGTATACATTTCTGCATGATTTTGAACCATGAACATGCATGCATAATGAGTACGTAGAACGAATACAGCAATGTATATCGAAGCGGCCTCGGTTGTAGAATGTCAAACATTTAACACCTTCCCATCATCCCCGTAGTTATTCTTGTTCATGGTGGAGTGTGGTTGCCTGATTCGTTGAGGCGTCGAGCTATAGTAATCCGGAGATTATCGGGTCGAGTCCGTGTTGCATCCTTGAGCAGGCTCTATCCCGATCGCTCACAACGAGGAGAAGGTCATGCCACAGAAGCATTGTCTTGTTCCATGTTCATGTGGGAGTTTGGAGCTGACCACAGTGCAGTATCTAGGTATACTGCCCTGCCGGCCTGTCTGCCTGTATGGGTTTGGTACTCGTGCCTGGCAAGTGAACTATAACTCGTTTTCACTGATGTCATGTATTTGGCTCTGTGTCCTGAATGTAGGCCTATACCAGTCTATACACCATGCGCAAATGCCGAAGATATACACATATATAACAACGTATCATAGGTGCTTGGGAACGGTAATCCTTCTCCCTAAAGACCACATATCCCGGGTTCCCTGTACACAGAGTCGACTGCGTCCAGTGCCAGTTCACGCGGAGGCGCTATATACATTCCCAATAATTGGCCCTCCGACGGTGTGATGGCACTAGTGCCATACCTGAGAGATTGTCAAGATGTTTGCGATATGCGGCAGCGTGAGCGTTCTTCGATCGGCCGTTGAACAACGAGGGCGTGAGAGGAGACTGATCGGCCAGGTGCAGGATACATATGAATGATCAGTATTATTCCACCTGTATTGAAAGAATCCGTGAAATAATGTGTACATTATCCCTGATTATTGTCTTGAACAGTGCGTTCAGGCGAAAAAAACAAAACAAAATATTATTGTGATCATGTTATCACACGCGGCCTTTTAGAATAACAGCATTCGGTTCTTATGTGAAGCATACATCGGCTTCAAAGCGCTGTACAGATAATCGGTCAGTGTTAATTATACACTTGAGATAACCAGGAATGCAATAGTATGTATTTGAGGAAAAACATAATGAATTGATAGACAGCGAAAAAATATGCCACACAAGGACACATCTTTGCAGAGATGGCGCAATAGGCTTAGCTTGCTGTAAATTCAGTAATATCAGATTGGTCGTCCATATGAGATCCCCTTAGATGCCCCGGGTCTCTACGGCCTCAAATTGTGCCGATGTACTTTTCGAACTGTGGTCAAATCGATTCTTCGGGAGCAGTGGGAAAATATCGCAGGATGAGGCAAAGGGTAACCGTCTGCTTTCGCCGTTTCTCCTTCATATATATATCGGTGATACCCTCTGAGCAATCTAGTAGAGGGAATAGCGGATGTGAGCGCCGTCAATATTTGTACACTCGCCCGTATATTGAACTGATAGACAGACGCTATTAAGACGGGGTGTCTGGCGTGCGAGGTGTTAGAATAATAATTCACATAAGCGTTCCACAGCCTATACGGGGAAGATCCTCCCAAATAAATCATGAGGAACAATCTCATGATATTCGCAATTATTCAAAGCATAATTTTGTCGAATTGATCATGGTAAGTAATTACAGTATGGGCAATTAACCTGAAATGCAAAAAACGTAGTCTATCGATAGGAATGCATCGCATAAAGAACGCACATTTGAACTTGAATTGACTGCCAGTTCACACCTACCAAGTTCCGTATATTGAAGGCCCCATGAAATGGAGCTTTTTATTTGTGATATATTATGGAGTAATTTCTCAGCTATATACTCATCGGTACCTTTCTCGTAAAAATCGGATGAACCGTTGTGAAGAAACCTGCCTACGAAGTTGGTTATCCGGTGAGAACATCTCGCGAAATGAGTGGCATCAATTGAAGACAATTTTGTGAACATTGGCCTTCTCAGGATTTGCCTTCAAGGATCGAGTAGTAAATATCCAAGTCGAACGTATATGATGCAATTCGGCACGCCGGATCCAATGAGCCATACCTGTATTCGTGCACATTATTAACCGTTAACTGGTCCATACCACGTATCAGTGTCTGCGACAGTGAACAAGGACGATGATTGACCGAGTGTCCGGGATGCACTGGTCATTAGCCAATTAGCTCCGCATGAATATGACTACTATCTCAATCATCCAACTATAATGTTATAGTACACTAATCGAGTTATGGCCCAATAGTGTATTCATTATAGGGGAACCTCAGAGATATTCAGGTCCGCTATATCCAACTGAGTATACTTGACTTTATTAGTTCATCCACCTCTAGGAACACATCGTATCCTGAGTTTTGAGGTAACTGAGTTCAGTTAGTGCCTCGTTATTGTTGTTGTTGCTCCAGTACAAGCTTTTTACCTCGGTGCTCCTTTGCTATCATGATTACACGCTTCTTGACCTTTGACCGGTACTCATATCAACCTCGAAATGAGTTGGAAAGACAGCAATACTGCGATATTCCGTTATAGGGACAGCTTACTCTATACACACACAGTTTGGGGCTAGGCGAAACATTTACCGGACTCCAAAACGAAAGAAGATGTAGTCCATATGTCCAACCAACATATCAAGTATAAGTTTTCCATACATCATTAGCCTCTTGTTGATGGGGTTACAAATTGTGAGACCTTCGATGTGCGTACTGACTTTAGATTTCCTAACATCGGGTAAAAGAAATGAATGCATGGTTCCATCACAGTGACAACATACACACCATTCGTGGTATAAGTACAGAGAGCCGCGTGCACCAGCTATTCGCGACTTCAGAACTGACTCCAAAACAATACGGATCGTGTCATCCATGTGGCCAACCCATATTATATACAAAGTATATTGCAATGTGCTCGAAATCCACTTTCGTTCAATTGTCGCAATATCATGCGTATTATATTTAGTGTATACTGCATTACGTAGGCAGTGGGAAAGGTATGGAATTTCGCAGAGGTAAACAAACGGAATCTTGAAGGGAAATTGGAACATCAATGAACAGAGACACTGAACCGAGAATCGTCTCGATGAGACATACCGGTACATAATACATTCCTTTGACGAGGATTGGTAATCGGTCAGGAGTGTACTGGTAATTAGAAGATTAGCCAATTATCCCAGCATGAACTGATGAATATGACTACTGTACGGGTGGCCATTCCATTACTGTTATAGTACACCAATCCTGGTAATGACGGCCAGATGAACTCATCATGGGAGAAGATCATCGGGCCTAATAAAATAATGGTTGAGTTAACTGTTACAGTTCGTTCACTGTTCAGCTGTAATATGAGTAACACGCCATGAATGTAGGCAGATATGGAGTTGGGGTATTTGATCACTTGTATTGGGTCCGACTCTGCTTGGGCAGCATGTGAGGAAGGAATCCTCAAATTGTGGATGTTCGTAATTATGTTCGTAACTCCGGGGAACACACTATCAGACTATGGGTGATCTGACGGGATGCCCACTGTTGGAACAGATTTGTAGAGTGGACTACCTTGAAGAAAACGATAATGCCAGGATTGGTGTCCAGTTGACTGAAGCACAATAGTTTATTTGTGCATGTGGGCACGGACTATGGGCAGACGAAATACATGCAACATGTCCCGTTAATATTGCGTTAGTTGGGGTGGATAAGTTTCACTATAGCTCATGGGGCATAATGCCCAGTGAAAACACTATAGTTGTCATGTGCATGTTGTTGAATGCGACATGACTTTCAGTATTCTATGTCGAATCTTCCCGAATCAGGAAGTCTGTTTTTACAGGCAGGTGAGTTACGACCAGTTCCAACATTTATTTCTGATTTTCATTTCTTGAGGGATTAAATTCATAGAAATGTCCCTTTCAAATTGCGTTAGTTGGTTGGATGGAATTCGTTCCTATGAGGCACATTCCCAGTGCACATCCTTAGTAGTCAACAAATGCATTTTTGGTGTTGATTATTGTTTCGATTTATCTGGCACTGGCACTGATCCAAATCCAGGCCGTGTTGTGTTGTATTGCTGTCCTATTATGCTTCAATGTACAACAGTCAATATTATTTAGGGATCAGCGCACTCTGTTCGATCTAGTTTTCATACTAATGAAAACATTGATATTATTATGTTCAAATTGTCCTATTATTTTGTTGTTGCAAAGTTTACCTAACTGATGGCCCTGCTAGTGCCTTGGGCAATTTCTCACTAGTTTCATCTCACGTAAAGAAGAATACCGCGACCCAGATATAGCCAAACTTGGATATTTAACGACTGCGAATCTTATACAGCCTATACAAAGAAAGGTTTGAATTTGGATTAAGTTCTTGTACCCCCACGAACCTGGTTTGGGAATAAACCCTAGAGTCCTTGTCTGTCGAGACCAACTGCATGGGAGAGTGACACAAATGGGTTTAGGCTAAGTGTCTGCGGAGGCTTCAAAGGAATTCAATACAGTCATGTGCTGTAGGCCTAGTTTGTGGGTTTTAAGGAAAATATTAGGACATATGCCTACCCTTTGGGTCCTCTCTTAATACATCCACCAGAGGTTGCGTGGGTATATCCCATTTCTCGCGCTCAGTGAGCCACCTTCGGGAATTTTGGCGCGCCTCTCGTGATCTACATTCATTCACCGTTGTGAGAGGATTCCTCCTCCTTTACTCAGACGTAATGTATAGACAGATGCGATGTCGAACCGTGGATATATCCAGCGACTATTCTTACTCGACTGTATAGGCCTACCGGTAAGCAGAAGTTTGCAGAAGACTACGTCTAACAGTTCAACGAATCAATGCCTGCTGAAAACGAAAGAGACGCTGAGATCTGCATTATTCAGGGGTATTATGCCTAAGAGGCATAATTATCATTATTACCACGGACACTTCCTAGATTGTTATCTTTTCCCAAAAAGACACTGTTGTAGGCCATCAACACAAAGCGTTTTATGTACTGTATTACTATATAATACTACCAAGTTAGATGGATTGTATTCAGATGTTCATTCTGACGAAGCTTAACGGTAACATCTCAATTTCTACTTAATCTGGTTTAACAGCATGCGCTGTAATCGTATGCAGTATACGGAGATGGCAATACTTGTGAGCCAGGCGTTTTGAATGCTGCTCCATTTGGACCTCCATGTGTTCCGACACTCGATTGAAGCAGGTGTATTTTTCCGAGGAGCAGCCGATTTCACAGACGAGAAGTGGTCAGTGAAAATTGGAAAACATTCCCGAGGATATCTCACCAAACATGACTGAACGTGTGGAGTTACTCCTAGGACAATACATACACGACACGCATGAAATACAAGGATATCCTATTCGCTGACGCTAGGTCTATCTCATAACTGATCCCCAATCCTAACAGATGTTAACATTCAATACTATGGAGAAAAAAAACAGCCAATCGGAGAATACCTCTTGGTGCATCTGCTGACAATACCTGGTAAATTCGACGGAATAATAGAGAACTTATTCTTTAATCGTGACCAGACAATTAGAACCCGCACCGAACAAAATCAATTTTTAGGGCTGGGTTTAGTGTTAGGTTTCAAAGTTAGAGTTACGTTTCGGGTTGGAATTGTCCGGGTTGGAGTTGTCTTAGTACCCTGCCAAGCGCTGTCGATTTACGGCATGAATGTTTGTCTAACTCATCTATCTAACATAGATATCTATGTTCCTCATGAGCAGACGTTGCCAGAGATTACCGCACACCTTAATTCGATCTACCTGTCCTAATTCCTGACGTCTTGAGTGACAGGGCAGGGGTGTGGGTGGTGGTGATGTCTGAACCTCCTCCAAGGAACCCGATCCTCCGTACGGAACAGAGGTATATCTGTATATGAGAAGAACGTAAAACATAATAGGGGATTGGCACACAAATTATTCAATGTAATAAAGTTATAGTATCGCCGAAGAGGTACTCGTCAAATTGTCGGACAGTAGGGCGTTGACACCTCAATCCAGGTAATTAGCATAATGAAACATTTGATAGCAGAACATTTAAAGGTGTCAGATGGATGGAGGGAACGTAATGGAAATTCAAGTGAATATGAGAGTCTGCTTAGGTTACACAAAGGAACCAGGATTTGTACCTTTGCAAGTGTCAGACAACTAGCATGGCCATTGAACCTTTCGGTATAGTCTGCGATATTACGCTGTCCTACAATAATATGACAAATTGTAGGTGAATACTGTATGTGGTAGTAGTCTAGTATAAAAGTTTTTTTCAGAAATCGGTCTCAAATCCCGTGATTCATTCAATTGTTTATCATTATTGCTCACTCGAAGTAAACATCTAAAGGTTCTATTCGTCATTCAATTTCTTCAAAAATAATTATTGATGACTCTACTATACTGAGAAATTCATAATTTAGGAATCTTCGTTGTTTCGAACCATAGTTTTACTGAAAGTACAGTTGGGAAAAAAATTATCATGAAAAGCGAACTTGAAAATCGCTGAACTGAAACCTCAACACACCCCTTAAATGTTGCGCCCAACAAAAAGGCGTTGTCAAATATCAACATTGACTGGGGGAGCAGGGGTGTCCCATGTATTTTGTATGGCACATGGTCATATTTCCGCAAAAAAAATTTAAGAAGTTGTTCAGTAAAATATACAAACTGTGTAATTACCACTCTCAGTAGGTACAGATTGCCCCGTGTTACTGACATGCATGAGTTTCAACAATTGGGACTGTTTGTTAATATTAGTAATTAGATTGAATCAGTTGTTCCGAGTGACACTGTCCAGTTAACTGGAGAGAGGCAGAAAAAGAATATGGACAAGCATCCAATACGTAACAATAATCGTATTATTTTTCAATACGTCCTGGATTATTCTGATCCAATACAAACACGATATTCATCCCTTTGTGGCGTCTATAAAATCATACGGACTCATACGGAATCATACGGTATATGCCCTCCAAATGTGGAATAATGTTATTTCGAAGTTGCTGAGGATATGAGGCGCTCTTGTATGGAATTCGAATTACTAAATGGACTTTCCACATAGAGACGTGACATAAACAAAAGCTTGACTGAAATAAAATAAGCGAGGGTTATGCTGCCACGTTACACACTTGACCTTACACGGTCTTTCCTTGACCTCACACAAAAATTCAGTAGGGTAAATAGTCTACTTAGTATATAAGTATTTGAGATATCAGACTTATTATTATCTAATGATGGTTGACTGTGTGAATTCCACCTTATTCAACTCTGAATATGACAGTCCTGCAAGATTAACAGTTAGCACAATATATTACTTCTCATTACCACAAGCTTTGAGTGCTCAATAGTCCCCTCTGACATAATAAAACAGTGATTATATCGCCGCTTTTAGGCGTCTGAGGATATTATGGTTTGTGGTGTGTAGCTGCTGCAACTGTCCCCACCGCCGCCGCCGCCGCCAGTAACTTTAGGCGTTAGCGCAATAACTCTCTAACACTTCATCCGATTGATTCGAAACTTGGTACACACGTCTGCCCTAGTAAAATCTGGGATGTGTTCGAATAGTGGGCATTGCAGCACGACTGCCGCCCTCTACTTGGCAGGTTTCATGCGAAAATACAAAGTTTGTCCGATTTACACGAAACTTGGTGCGTGTGTACACCTCGAAAAACATGACGTAAATGTCAAGGTCATCAAAGGTCAAATTTGCGTAATTTATGCTTTATTTCTAACTTTGTCGGATTTGAACGGAACTTAGTAGATGTGGAGTACCGTTGATCCTGAGAAACATGACTGTCATTTCAAGGTCACTGGAGGTCAAAATAAATGTGCTTGATTTATGCGATTTTCCTAAATTTTTCAGATTTGAACGAAACTTATTGGATGTGGACTATAGTTGGTGCTGACGAACATGACAGTCATTTCAAGGACACCTGGGTCAAATTTAGATCATAATATGCACTTTCCCTAGCTTTGTCAGATTGGAACGAAACTTTGTGGATGTGCACTATAGTTGATTCTGAACAATATTTATGTCATTTGAAGGCCATCAGAAGTGAAAACGACATGAATTATTCAACTTTTACAATCATCGGAGGTCAATATCCCTAATTAGAGCGGGGCCAACCGTATCCAGTTTTGGTCGAACACACTTTTGTTACCCAGGGATATATAATTTACAATTGGGCCATGGAAATTGATATATAAATTAACTAAATAATCACCTCATTTAGGCCAGTAACAGTTATTTCATATGTTAATGTTCAAGGGTATGGTGTACCCTTGTCCCCATGTGCCATTCTTGGCAAAAATCTACATACAAATGCGCGAGAGAGTGCGCGACAAATGGGCTCCTACAGGTTTGTATAGGCTTCCGACAACCTTCGACGAAAATTATGCTACACTACAGTGGCTCAACCGTAGTGCGGAAATTGCGGAACTGAAACCCCCACACCCCTTCAATGTTGCGCATAACAAATGCGTTGTCAAATACCAACATTGAATGGGGGGAGCGAAGGTGTCCCATGTATTTTTGACGAAGATTGTAGCCCGGTTACTAACATACCGTATATGCATTGCACTGCAGATTTGATGGATGATGATACCTGAGTGCCGGGGATGACCCACTCCCATGCACAGGAAAATGCGGCTGTTGTTTATTCTACACAGTCCGTGATAGGATTGATTCAATTTGTCCTTCCTACCAGTAGTTCAATAACATATATGGGATAGCTTGTAGCGCGATGGTGAATAATCTGGCCATCAATTCATAGGCTTGGACACTTCCAACACTATTTTGCTCACTCCATGTGAAAGGGCAAGGGGAAACATTAAATGAAACCTCGCAGTTCTAAACCATGAGTTTGGTTCAAGTACAGAGCACATGTCATTTAACTCTTCGCTGAAAATGCAGGAATGAGGCTGATGCATTACACTGCATGAGTGCCAGCTTTAATATAGATATTAAAACCCGGTATCCAGGGCTATAAGCCAGGCACAGGAAGGGGAGCGATGACACCCACACTATAGGCAAACAATACGAATGTTGTTTTTGTTGTTTTACGTCTGTTGCCACCCCGCAGCACAAATATGTAATGCCTGTCGGTGTCATTTCAGGTGGAAGCCTTTGATCTCAGCAGGTCCTAACACTTGTCAGCCGACACCTCTCCTGCAGCTGCTTATTCACCTTTAGCAGAGAGACGATGTTGTACCAGACTACCTAACTTTGATTATTAGATAATCGAAGAGCGAGTCATACGAATAACATTGTGCGTGCTTGCTTTGGCAAGCACGGAGTACTTCCGGAACATTTCCAATTGACCCATCAAGGGAATGATACATATAGTCATTATTACGTATGTGCCAAAAGCATGTTAATGTAATTTGAATAACATATATATAGCGCGTAACATAAATATAACGTAATAAGGGGTTAGTTATACATTGGCCGAGCGTGCTCCAATTTTGAGGATAGTAGGCCCTACATGCCGTTGTCTGGTGTTAATTGCTATGCGATACAGTCACGAGGGCGGAGTTCGACTGTACCCAGCAACGCAATTCGATGATTCCGTAGAGTTGAGCGTATCTAAAACATAGAAACAATGATGCGTTCACCTTGATTCATTTTTTCAGTGGTACACACCTCATCTAAAGCTATCATACTATTTACACCTGTAGGAGCAATTAAGTGTATAGCTGGACAGGGCGCTGAATTCTGCACTATCCAGGGTCCATTGGGAATAAACATCTACTTCCAGAGAGAGAAGGGAGGCGTGATGGAATCCTCCCCCCACAGAGAGAGAGAGAGAGAGGATAGAAGGGAGTTTCGGGGCATACGTTGCCTACAGCGCCAAGCTGCGGAGCTAATGGTCCCGACACCTCGACTGGGGATTGTACGACGCGGGACCGCTTTCAAACGCCCCATCTGATGTGTGTACATGTACAGCCAGTTTCCAGTAGATACGTAGGTTGTTCTCAATTGTTAGGCGAATTTACCACCATAGCATTCAACATGAATATTATAGGCCTACGAGTGGGATAGAAGTCTGCATATATCTGGGCATTTATTCGACGCGGGCGGCGACCTTAGCAGAATAGGGATCCCTTATGACTTTTCTTTACAATGTAGAGAATGCAGGAACTCATCGATACCCCTGTGCGAATATTAGTCGTAACCTTGGCTTTGTAACAAGGGCAGTAGGTTTTTTGTGCCAATTTTCCCTGACAATTTTCACTATGTGGCTTTATCAGCAAACTAAAGGGAACGCCATTTCAACTAATATTACGGGGTTGTGACTATGTAGTTAGATTATAGCCACCGCTGTGCGATAGCGACAATTTTAGATGAGTATCAGACGACTTGGTGACTTGGAAGTTTTCCACGAGAGTTCTTTCGGATCACGAGTTCAGTTGGATTTCCAAAGAATGAATTTTGTTGTTTAGTATATTCTATATATAGCGTTCTCACTTTTGTTGTTTTTCGGCAGTAATTTTAACTTCCTTATCTTGGAATGCTTTCCTCCTTATTGACGCCAGTCAAGATCTGCCCGTGGGGGCTAAACCCCCTCCGGTTCTATCGCAGGTGATATTTCTAAACCGCCCCTGTCTAATTCAGACATCTCTGTTTGTCTTGTTAGTACTAATTCATTCCAATTTCCTACCTGCATTCTTTCTCGACACCTGAGACGGTTTCGCCGCGGCAATGTTCTCTTGCCTCACACCTGACGCGCTAATTAGTTCATTCTTACTGTCGGGGCGCTCCAGGAGTCGCCGTGGGTTCATCTGAACTTGATCTCTAAGCCCCCTTTCGCTATGAACAGGATGAACCAGGCGGACAGCGTTCATGTGAAGACAAGTATTAATTTCCACATGATTTTATGCATGCATAATACGTACGTGGAACGAATATGGTAATGTATAGTGAAACGGCCTCAGTAGTAGAATGTTAAACATTTAACACATCTCCAACATCCCCGTGAAGTTATTATAGGTGATGGTGAAACCGCTGAAGCGTGGTGGCTTTATCGGTTAAGGAGTCGAGTTAGTAATCCAGAGATTATCGGTTCGAGTCCGCGTTGCATCCTTGAGCAAGGCGCTTTAGCCCGATCGCTCATAATCAGGGGGAGCCGGAAGGTGATTTGCAAGTTGTTGTCCGCGGGTAACGCCCCCCCCCCTTTTGTAAGGGGTTACACAAGTGTTGGCGCTAAGCAGCACATTTGCGCGATTCGCGAACTTTCCGCGCCGATCCCGCATTGGGAAAATCGGTGGGGGGTTGGGGTCTCTCCCCTGAATATAATCGTTCATTTAGGTCAGGCCTGAGATTTGATCAGTTTCTGAAAGGTACTACGTACTGATGCCCAACTGTCATTTGCTAATGCATAGAACTAGTACAACATAGTTTAATGTTGAAGAAATTCAAGTTGATCTGCAATTTCAGAATTTGCGATCCCGAATCTCTCTCAAATTGTGAAAAGTCTAGTGCCGAAACACCGAATTTGACCCGAACCCGGAAATACCGTCCGCACGAAATGTTTTGATGGTTTCTGGTACTACGAAACCTGCTCTTCCAGAATCCGGATGATGCCACCCCTTATAATCACTAATTCCGAGGCCATTGCTCCGGAGATTCCAAAATCAAATTCCCATATTTGCTGAAGGTCTTATTACGCATTATAGCGCCTCTGTGAGAACTTCTGTGCTAATTCGCCTGTTCACGCTGTGGATTGACAATTGTGTGAGTTCCAACTTCATCCCAATACCAAGAAACCCAAGAGGTCGCAACCTGTGACCCCGTTACTCCGAGCAAGGTACGAGACTCTACGGTCTTCGCTTATGAGGTTCGGCTGGACGATCGTCCGAACTAAACGTACTAGTTTCATTTTCCTCCGGCGTGTAATGTTCTATACCGGTCTATAAATCAGTCCCCCTTCCTCTCTGAAGAACCTATTTTTCCTGCCGTCACATCACAATGTACATGATACTACACCCACATAAAGTCAATGTTCTAACTACAGCATAACACTAGGCTGGTACTGTTCAATCTCTCATGTAGAAAAAAGCTTGGGCCTGGTTAGGCTAGGATCACAATCCAGTCAATCCAATTGAGCTATCTAATCAACTAACAACATCCTTCTGCCAAATGTACTTCTAAAGATATGATAGTTCCTTGTCTTTGTTGGAATAATACTGAGCAAATACATTTAACAAAAATACTGATTCAAGGTGACTTTCAAGCAGATTTTTTCCTGCCAGCACCCAACACTTCTCACCAAAGTTTTGGTTGACAGCTTCATGACACATGATAGGCCCAATGTTCATAAAAAAAATTTATAATCACAACTGACGAAGTTGTATATGTGAATTGGCATTTAGGTCATCGACTGATGTATTGTATTTTCTGTCCTTTTTTCCTACCCATTAGTTCATGGAATGACCGATCTAAATTTGTCAGCACCTTCAGTTTGATAAATGGCCGGTTTCACGACAGAATTATATCAACGAGTCAGCACGTAATTGCAATATTATTGAATATAATAATGATCCAGAGGCATTCCCACATCATCGATTTAGAGTTCAGTAGATGTATATTTCTATGATGAACATACAGTAATAAACGTCTCAAACATACACGACATATGTTTGCACACGGTTATTTCGTGCCGATTCAAGCTAGCAATAAATTATTGCATACACCATTCAATAATATGTGGTGCTCACTAAGTAAAACACCAGCCTGTTAGAATCCTAACTTTTACAACGTATGCATTCAATAATGATAGCAGACGGCATTACTTACATATTCTACACGATAAGAACCTCCATCGTAGGGTATTGGGGTGATATTCAAATAGTTTGACATTGTTTTTACTTCAATTCTCAGCCAATACTGCAAAATTATGTTCAGTTAGTATATTCCTGTAACGCACACCCATGAACGAAAATCAGGGCATATGAAAATTAATTGCGGATTCGCTCCATTTGTGACAGTGAATAATTTTCACCACATTTCATAAGTGTGATAAACACTACCGTTCCGTCATCGAATATTGATGAACAGCTGGCACTACTTAGTAGGCAGTCCATATACGCTAGCAGTTAGATTTCTTTCAAAGAGGGCATTGACGCTGCAAATTTGTTCTGCTTGTGATCAAGATTAGTGAATGAAAAATTTCATCGGCAGCTATCGCTGGGCTAACTGGCCAACACAGTGTGCCTCTGAAACTGATTCACTGCGAACTATATGCTGCACCCCTACAGTAACAATTGTATACATTGCAGTTGTGATGCCAATACATGTTGCCTTAATTTGAGGAATCATATGTAATTTATTCATTTTCACCTAGTCGCAAGGTTTAAAATCATTTGAGCTCTGTAATTCGGGAATATCGTGTACGGAGATGGGTGAAAAATTGTAAAAATCACAATATGCCCCCGAATCTGGGAATTTCCTGTCAAATCCTGCATTTGTTCTATTATGAACCCCAAATTGAGGTAAAACCTATAATATGTATCTTCTCACCATGGGTCATTCACTGCCAGCACACATGGGTTGACGCACTCGACGATGTGGAGTGCGAGTTCTGCGAACCAACAAGCTAACAAATTATTGAGTGAATTGATGTTCCTTCTCCAGTTAGTATCATGACATTGCTCGAGTTACGCCCTTGCCCTGCTGTATCGCGGGAAAGTGAATTACGTTACCTCCTTGTTCCGACAACTATCGATTTCTTAGCATCTATGAGGTTGTTAATGAATGACGACGGAATAAATGGTATTCCCATGTGCATATCAATATGAATAAATCATACAAATCATAACAACTTTGAAATAATGCAGTCGGGTTTAATGATTAGTAATTCACCTGGCAATAATATTGCATCCTGTCATAACAGTCTCGTTCGGCCTATTCTGTTCGTATAAAAAATAACGATATTATACTGATCAATAACAGTTTTTTTTTTCATCACTGAGGCACAACTATTGATTTGAATGATGCATAATACGACCTCCAGCAAATTTATTCATTCGAGTTTCCGAAGCAATGGTCTCCGTATTAACAGTTATAATGGAAGTGAATGCGATGTCCTGAGGGAAAGAAGCTGACTCAAACGTCATGGAATCCCTCTCAATTGACGTGGCGGGAATATCAGCTTTCAATCTGCTGTTTTTCATACCGACAGTATGTACGGTCAGGCCTCGAGATCATTTATCACTTTCGCAATCAATTTCATCGAAGAGGCCTATATGCATGCCTGTTCAAAGTGATTTATTCCAGTGGGATTGTGGAATTCATTCCTAGCCTCTTGGTCGGGCAAGGATGTTGACCTGCGATCCTGCCGGAAATATGGGAAAGAAGGGGAACCCCTGCTCACTATGAGTATTCGGAACGAAAACCTAAATGGCACAACTACTACAGCTGGAGTGTAGTGGAGCTATCTAATATCAACGATTCTGGTCTCGAACTTGGCGCAGACTGGACGTCTCACAGAGTATTATTATTGAAGAACTTATAAAGCGCTGAAATAAAAAGATACTCATCCGCGCTGTACAAACACCTACACATATTTACTGAAAGCCAATTTGAAATGAATAGTCTTAACACTGGATTTGAATTTAGATTAGGCTACTTAGCCGGTTTAATCTCGGTAGGTCCAGTGCAGTGGACCGTATCGCGTGGAGTGTGTCTCTCAATAGAGAGTACACTGGCATTGACGAGTTCCGCACCTGCCAAGACGGTTCTTTGCACGTTTCCCGCCTACGTCAGTTAACCTAACGTTACAGTGCCTTGACATGGATGAGTCCACATGTTCCGAGCCTACACTTACAGCCTCCGCCATTTCTGAAATAATACACGATGCTGTGCGGCGTTAAGACCTACATAGACGCTAAGTTGAACCAGCAGAAGGAG
Source organism: Eupentacta quinquesemita (assembly GCA_032360705.1). Classification (NCBI taxonomy): domain Eukaryota; kingdom Metazoa; phylum Echinodermata; class Holothuroidea; order Dendrochirotida; family Sclerodactylidae; genus Eupentacta; species Eupentacta quinquesemita. The sequence goes on from JAUOBX010510840.1 coordinate 16,276, forward strand.
GAGAGCGGCAAAGTCCTTCTCTCAGCCACAAGTGAGCAAGCAAAAAAGCTTAAAAAAGCGGCTAGCTTGGATTCCAAGTTCAAAGAGAATCGCCTACAGTTCGATTTCAACACGGAGGTTCAGGACAACCTTGTCAAGGCTAAAGCCCTAATTTCGGAGGGCAACACGGAGGCAGGGTCAGACTTGCTGGACAATACGGTCGTTAACATAAAAAAGCGAAACAAGTTGATTCGTTTGGCAGATAAGTCGGAAGATGGTTGGAAGGTGATCGACGAGTATCTATCGGATGAGCTGGCCAGCGTCAGCGAAGATGAAAAGCGCATCCGGTCCGCCCAAGCGAGGGCTGCTACTAAGCGGAAGAGGGGCTCGCAGCGGAAGCTGGCGCAAAGCAAGCGCCGCCAGGAGCCTGATGTCCCTAGTCATCAGCTGGACGGGATTTTTCAACAGGGACGAAGGCGCAATAGAGAATAATTTATTCACGGTTAAGCCCGTGAATCAGGGAATAATCCAGGTAACTGTGGACAGGTAGCCCTGATCCGTCGAGTCCTGTTACCATTAAATTTGCGCCACCAAATTATGTTGTGATGGTGGACGGATTATTGAGCAGCCAGTGAAGAATAACAAAAACTTGTTGACCTGAGGAGAAATGAATCAACAGCAGAATAAAAAGTACACAATAAACAGGTATGATAGAACTACAAAAATATAATACTGTCAGTCCCTCATGGCAAGAATAGTAAAGCTGTAAAATATGGTTTGATAATGTGGCTAAGCTGTTAAAGTTAAAACATCAAAATTGTTAGGGAAAGAATGAATACATAGTCATGCTAATTGGAAGTACATATGATTAATGTTGGCAGACAGTCTCCTCATTGGCAACAATGGTGAAGCTGTCAGATAACTATAGTGAGACAGAGTAAAAGATATAAAAATCGTCAAACTTCAACATGGCTTGGGTAAAAAAGAAGAAGGTTGTCAGCAACCCCCATGACAGGAATCATAGAGCTGTCCAAATAACTATAAATTTGAATCTTTAATGCTGTCAAATAACTATACATTTGAATAGCCTATGTCCATACTATATATAACCAACAGAGTAAGTAGGCAAGGCTGTTAATCTGAATAATGTCCAAGCATCCACATTATGTAGAAAGTAAGTTCTTGTTCTTCTAATTTTTACATTTCCTACTATTTTCCTATTCCCCTGGTGTCCCGCTCTGTCTCCCCCTCTTTACGCGGGCATAAGAAACCTGGTCAGTGAAGGCCCGGTTCATCTGACATTCATCGGGCTCGATAAGTGTGTGCTTCTTAGAAAAGCTGCGTACGTAATCTGACGGAAGAAAAAGGGAATAAAATTAGATTTATTGATGATATGGCAAGCGCAAGTCACTTAGGCATTCACCTGGCTCTTACTCATGTTCTTCCCTACTCATATGCTAGTTGGGGACCTTTGAGGGCACACTGTCTGAGATATTGCTTGAGGAGTGCATTTGAATGACCAGGGTGATGCCCACGGTGCACACACTTTATGTATGTCACAATGTTGAGAATGGGATGATGAATATCTTCAGGAACTTGCCCGGGAACAGAAAATTCATATGGTTGCCATTGACAGGGGGAGGAGGGGGGTTGTTTGGCCACTGATTGACCAGTGTAAATCAGTGCGAATAAAATGGAACTATACAAGGCCAGGACAGGAGTGCAGACCTGAATGATGTGCTCGTTGTCAGCTGCGAATGAAGTTCATGGACTAACCTGGAATAAGGCCATGCATCTGTAGGTTCATTACATATCAACCACTCATTTCAACTGTTTCAGTGCTAACTAAGTGCCGATTGAGAGAGCTGCAGGTTTAGTTCTCAAAGTCCCCAGTGGGCCCACTGGCAGGGGTAGCGTTTCAAGGGGCCTGAGGGTCCATGACCCCTGTCTTGGCAGTTTGGACCCCTTAAAAATTGTATCCATCTAAGGGGTCCAAACTTCATTGTAACTGCGCTAAATCCAGTGTTAGCGCTAGGATTGAAATCCCCCCCTTCTGGAATTTTTTGGGGGGATTTCAGATTTGTGAGGGGGATTTTTCAAGAGTTGACAGAGATTCTGGATCACAAATCCTGGAATTCCTGATGAAAGTGAACTTTTTCGACCTTAATTGATGTTGTACTAGTTCTATGCATCACCAAATGACAGTTGGGCCTCAGTAGTACTGCTTAGAGGCTGCTAAAATCGGGCATGACCCCAAAAACGGGATCATTTCTTTTTAGTGGGAGGAAATCCCCCCAACTTTTCTTCCAATGTGGGATTGGCGCAAAAAGTGTGCTGCTTAGCGCCAACACTGGCTATATCCACTGTGAATCTTTGCATTTTGTCCATTTTCTTTTCAAATTGACATATTGGACCCCTTACATTCGAGAGCCACTGCTACCCCTGCCCACTGGGCATCGAACCTGGATTTACTGAGTGGGGAGGACTCAGCTGTGCTATGCCACACTGGCGGTCAGAGGACTTTCTTCATCATCAAAGACAGACTGGCTACCTCTTGTCCAGGTTGAGCTACTGTACCATTGGTGCTGTTGTTTCCATCAGAATTACTCTTTGAGATTATTCAATACATGTTGGACAGTTACCTTTCAAGGTATCACACTTTTGTGCAGACAGAGGCTGCTTCCCCTTGGAGGTGCAGCCGATGCCTTGGCCGCCAGAGTCAGCCAGCTCGTCCAGGGTGAATGCCTCCAAGATGAGCTTCTTCAGAAGGTAGATGCCGCTCTTCTTCTTGGAGGCATTTGACAAGAATCGTCTCAGCGATCGCCTTTCCACTGTGACCGCTGATCCCTGTAGCAGTGGCGCTCTCCCATTACCCTATGAAAGAAGCATGCGAAAGATGTAGGAGGAAGTTTCTCTGCTTTTGGAAGAGGGGTGCAAGAGGTAGTCCAGAGAAGTTGGAGGCAGGGATGCAAATACAGGGGGGCTGAGCGCGATTTCACCCCAAATGACCAAAGTAGCCCCTGGAATTACTAAAGTAGCCCCTGAAAATCTTAAGAAACGTGTGTTGGTGGGGCCCAATAGCCCTTGAAAATATCAGAATTTCGAGGGAAGTAGCCCCTGAAAAGTATTTGCAGCCCTAGTTGGAGGAGCACTATTAATTTCGATGAGCAAACATGAACCTCAGAGTGTGAAACAAGGTTGTCACGAGACTGAATTTGTGAGAGTGATGCCTGTCCTGGTGGAGGAGTATGAGAGAAGGGCCGCATTCTCCTGAAGTAATGCAGATTGTTTTGTGGCAGGAGAGAGGAATAAATATTCACCTCAAATGTCCTTCGACCTAACACCAAAATAATAGGGATCATGTACTTCATTCGCCAAACCTACCTACCAAGTATGTATTCTCTGCACTTTTCAGTTCACTAGTTATTGTGTTTACAAGGGGCATGACATACACACATCTGGACCATTGCCTCCGGGCCTCCGGCATGGAATTCAAAAGTGATACAGTCCGTCATTCCCAATAACACTAGAGTGTGAACGCCCATCGATAGCCAGTGGATATGAGTCCTCCCCAAGGGAGTCTGAGTCAAGACGTGTCCTTGTGTCCGAGTTGAATCCCCGAGTCCTGAACAAGAACATGATGAAGTGTTCCTACACGTTCAGGAGCTGATAGAGGTTCAATCAAGAAGGTTCATTAACCATAGAAGAGCCTTTACCATCCATACAGTATTAATCAGAGCAGACTGATGCTGGTTTGTGGAATTTCCTAGAAGGAATACCATTTTCTTACACTGATTGGGTTCAAGTTGGCTGCAATGGGACGTGATGCTGCCACCTGCTTGTCCGGGTCTTCAGTCGGATCTTGCTGTTCTGTGTCAGCCTGGTCCTCAGGTAGATGATCCGAGGAACCAGATTTCGGTGGGACCTTCAGTGGACGTGGGTTCACCTGCTGGCTTCTTTCTCGACAGTGGTCCACATCCACATGCTCTGGGAAGGATTCAGAAGAAAAGTGTCCATGACCATTAGAACTTAGAAGGAAACTGAAGAAGGGAAGGGAATATGAGGACTGGATCAGACAGCATTTATTTATACACCAGGAGTTCATGGGAGCATTGGTAAGACAGGTAATTGAACAGCACACCAAGTCCACTCAACCCTTTTCTGGGCCTAGGCACAATGCCTCTAGGCTCTACTGCGAGGTTGCTGTGTACAACTTCTCTCCCTCGCTGGCCAGCCACCTCAATTTCCCTGGACTCGTTTACCCAGTTACTGTACTGTCATCCATGACTGAACCACTCCAGTCAGCAGTCACAGACTCAAGTTTCAGCTAGACCAAAATGCAGCTCTGAACAAGGGCATGTCATATTCAGCTCACCTGAGGTCTGAAATCTACTGACTGTAGCCTACTAGGTCGATTTAAGTTTTATGAACCAGAATTGGAATCAAAAAGCCAAAATGCTCAGTGATTCCTTGACTCCAATGACTTATGATCATGGCTTCAACAATCGAAACCATGTACTTTCCATGGGACACCCATATACCACAACACAATTATGGGGTTCTGGTAATTGCCTGCTGCCCTGCTCAGAATGTCCATTCTGGACTTATGTTGTTAACAAGATTTTCAGACTTTGACCTTTGTTGACCTCTGACCTGACCCCAAAACGATCAAAAGGGATCATGTACTCCTGATGGAGAACACACATACCCAGTATGAGCTTGATCCATCCAGGTGGGGCGAGTTATTGTGTTAATAAGCCAGGCGTCACATACATAATGTCATGACTGCATAGATTCCTTCAAATTTGTCAAGTAATCAAAAATGTTGACTGATGAAAATTCTGGCTATCCCATGGGCATCTCACAAGATATTAGCTGTCATATTATGGCTCTACCTATCATGGTGAGACCTCTCTGGCACACGGACCATGCTAGAGCAGCTAAACAAACCCGGTAGGCTGGTAGTCTAGTGCCAATTTCAAGCGACCTGTGTGGCAGAAGGTCCAGAAGTTATTTTGATATTCTGTTTAAATTCATAGAACAAATGTAAACAATGGCACCAGTTTGACTACTAGCAGTAGCAGTGTAACACTGACATCATTTATATGGATGTGGAAATTCGGGAATGCATTGGGAAGATTTATTCAAAGAAATAACTCACTTGTGTAGGTAGGACTTCGCAACTCCTTGAGTGCACGAAGCTTCCTCTGCAGAAGAGCCACATCTCCTTTCAGTTTCTTGACCTCTCTATCGAGATTCGGAGAAGAAGACCGGGGCAAAGTCGGCGGAGAACAGGATCGAGTCCGCGGAGAATGCGGGCGAGTTGTTGGGGAACGGGGTCGAGTCATCAGAGATTCATCAGAAGGTGTCAGTGATCGGACGTTGACAATTGTGGGGAGTGACATTGTTGGAAATCGGGGTGGTGGTGTTGGAGATCGCGGTGCGGCCCTTGCGGGTGTTGGAGACCTTGATCGGGCCGGGGACCGAGGAGGCGATTGGGAAGGACAAGGTGATAGCATTGGAGTGGGTGAGCCAGAGCCAGATGACATGGAAGGGAGGCTGGACCGTCTCCCTGATGAAGTAACGAATGCATCCATCAGTGAGCAAGTAACCATGTCACTACTGGCTGCCCGCTTCTTGCTGACCGAGGTTGGCGCCACTGACTGCTTTCGCTTGACGGAGGTAGACGAAACATCCGTAGTTACACCGACATCGATCGTCATTATATCTCGGACGAGGTCGTTGCCAGCATATTCTTTCACTTTTGTTGCGAAAGCTTTGCTCCACTTGACTAGAGTGTCCTTTTTTTCAGCTGTGGAAATGAGATAATCAAATAGTATGAGCTGACTGAAGAGATTTCTTTCTCAGATCACTCCAACTATATAGTGTGAGTCACTGAGATAGTCAGCAGAATAACCAAGCATTGACTAGCATGAACGCCAACTGCAGGTTCCATAAATGTCTCAAGAGACATGTATGACATCACTCACATAACAGTGATATCAGGCCAACCCCAGAAGTGCAATACCCTAACGGAAACCTCAATTAATATCACCACTAAACATAATTATATCCCCACCAAACATAATTATATCCCCACCTGAGGGATATTATGGTTTTGCCTTAGCAATAACTCTCCAACGCGATGCGAAGTCTGATTGACTCAATTCTCTGCACATATGTCGGACCATGAGAACTCTTGAATAGGTTTCGGAAGTGGGTGTCGCCCAACCGTTATCGGGAGCGTTATCTTGGATTTCCCTCAATTTTCGTCTCGCCTGAACTTTGTTCAAGGAGAGACTTAGTGATCGCTATGTTGTGTGTCTGTCTGTCTGTCCGTCTGTCTGTATGTGCACTGCTGTATCTCATGAACCATAGAAGCCCCAATGCTCAAATTTTGAGTGTGGGTGTATGGATAGGAGTTGTTGAAGCACACCACTTTTCGTCGCAATCGATCGAACTATCTCTTGATAGGTGAATGCTACGATGATGCAGTTCAGGGAATGTGACAATTACTGAGGTGTACATGAACTGATTAGATTTTGGGCGTGATTTTTTCCAACTTTGTCGGATTCGAACGAAACTTGATGAGTGGGGTCTATTGGCAGCCCTGATGAATTTATTAGTGGAGTCGAAGTCACTGAAGGTCATTTAATGTCATCTAATTAGCATAAATTGAGCGATTTTCGAAATAACAAGTGGAATTCCATGGAACTTGGTATATCCGG
>JAUOBX010510841.1:0-16309 GCA_032360705.1 Eupentacta quinquesemita
CTGCATGCTGTGCCTAATGCATTATAAGGAACTGCCCCGGTCACCCAATGACTATTTTTTAGTGGGGTGAGCCTGAATTCAGAGTTGATTTATGATCAACTGAAACCCCAGAGCTCCCATTTATGAACAAGACTCTCCTCAACTGTAATTTGATGAAATAAACCCACTTCCAGTAGAAGTTACTGTATTTGGGGCAGACCCTGACCTACGGAGAGAGTGGACATTTTGAGCAAATCTCACAGAGGCATTTGGGGTGTCATGGACCACTTCCTTAGATCCTAGATGACTGGATTCCAATGACGCAAACTGCATGGGTACAGTCGACTCGAGCTCAAACCAAATACCTCTTGTGATTATCGAGTCCTGTGCCCGCAGCAAAGCCTGGGCAACAAGATTCCACCACTACAAGTACATGTCGTCACCTCTGGAGAAAAACGCACAACGTTGAATGCAGGAATCGAACACGGAACAGGCCTGTCAGGTTCTTAGCCAGGAATTTGATGTAGGTTGAGGTAGGATGCAGAAACAACGGAGGCTATTGAAACAAACAAGTTTTCAGCCTCGACTTGAAAATGTTCACATTTGCCGAGCCCGGATCACGAAGAGCAAGCCATTTCAAACAGCTGGTGCTGCCACAGCAAATGCTCTTTTGCCATAGAATGCGAGGTCCAGGCTTTAACAGTTGCTGATTTGAGGCACGAAGGAAGGTTTGTGTTTGTTGAATAGGAGAGTAATTCTGTAAGATATGCAGGAGCAAGACCATTCAGTGCCTTGAAGGTGAGCAGGAGTATCTTAAAAAGTATGCGCTCTTTCACTGGCAGCCAGTGAAATGTTCGAATAGTATATAGGTGTTATATGGATCGGAGCGTTTGATACAGGTGATAAGTCTCGCTGCTGAGTTTTGGACTCGCTGTAAGGCAGACAATAGAGTAGTTGGTAGACCATACGAGAGGGAATTATTGTGATCCAGGCGAGAGGAGACGAACGCATGGACTAGACGTTCTGATCAAAATATTTGCGTAAATGTCCTATCTTGTAGATTCCGAACGAGGCATTACGACAAGTACGACGAACGTGCTCTGTTAATATCATGTAGTCTTCGTCAGAACAATAATTATTACATATTCCACGATAGGACCAACTGTGTGCACTGTCCGAGGGAACAGTTGATTTAAATTGTTTAGTCCAAATGACAACAATATGCATCTGTCACTAACTGTCTATGAGTCAGGGAAGCATGGAACAACTACCGGTCAAGACATTCTGACGAAAATCCTGTTCAAAATGGTGTAGTTCACATGATCTTCAATACTATACCGGTTCGAAACAAATTTCTAAGCAATCATACTTGGCTACCATGATCTGTATATGGACGAGATCTCATGATTAAACAATCTCTATCTTAGATTAAAAATGATGAAAATGTTGTCCTTGTTTTATATAGCCCACATAATCTACTGGCAGCTGCTCAAAGCATTTTACGACTACATAATACTGCTTCTCGAGAAACATTGAATACAGTGTGAACTGAACATACATTTTCAAGCACGTCCATCGGGAAAATTAATATTTGATGGAGCAACGGAGACTAACAGCAAGCACTTCGCCGGCGCGACATTTCCCGATGTGCATTCATACGAATAACGTGATCCTCGGATCATGTATCAAGTGCTGCTTCGATTAATCCTCACATCGACCATCGTTGCTACTGATAATTAATCACCAGATAGCGAAGAACCACTGGTTGGATTTCTGTCATATGCTGATGTACCATTTCCGTAACGGGTTGGAACAACACCTTCAAATAATGCGTTGAGCCTATGAATGCAATGTTCGAACCTCGTTTACAGTTACACTGTACGGAAGTACATGATCGCAAGTATGTACACATATGTGTCGTTACGTTGTTTGTTCAGAACTACTCTGCAAAATGTAGAACTCAGAACAACCCTCTAACAGAAGTGTTATGTTATCGAGCAGTTCATCTTTTCTTATCACGAAAGTATGTACCCGTTTGTGTTGTTACGTTGCAGGCTCACTGAGACTCTGTGGAATGTGGAACTCACTACCAGTTATTGTTATGTAATCACACAGTGTGATCACTATTAGGCTAAGGCTTGATGAATCATGATGCGAGCGGGTATCCTTTTTCATCACGATGCCGATATAAACGAAATGTTATAGAAGTCGGATCTGAAGCTGCAGGCTTTCAGTCAGTATTCACCATTGGTTGGTATGGGTAGGTATGATGACTACACTAGTGGTTAATTATTCCGTGTATGTAACAACATGCTCTAAATGTACGAGTCCTGCAACAAACTGGAGTGAACAAATATGAACGTGTAATGATTTTTCATTACGGAATATGATGAAGTTGCACAGCAGTGGCATGTGTGGGCCGGAACCGTCAAACAAAACAAATGCAACAATTTGGAAGTAGTTGCAACGGTGTTTCACACTATAGCGTGGAATGTAGGCAATATCCAAAGAAATAGTATAAAAACTCAAAATCCTCGAGTGCACCGAAACTCGAACTCGAATAACGCGATGCCAGCATGATAAGCGCATGTCTGATTGTCCTGAAGGCATAATGAGTTTTCCTTATCTGGAAATGTTTCAATGTCATGGATAGCAGCATTGAGCAGATGTATCTTTCTTGTCAGTATTTCAGTCATTCTATTTCTATAAACCATGGTCAATCTGCCAAGTAGGAACCTAGTTGAGATCCTAGGAAAAGATTGCTGCTGTCCGTATGCGAATTATGTCTTCCACCAGAAGATAATTAAGAACTGTAGAATACAGTCACGCTATTTGGTATTCATCTGAACATTTATCCACACAGTAGCTAATTTTGTAGCTTTCACAGTGTGATAAAACCGACCCTTATATTAGTTTGGTGTTTATTCACTGTCCGTATATAACATATTGATTTAGGCGACCTGAGGCTTGAACTTTGAACATGGTCTAAATCTGAACAAAGCTGTTAACCCAGGACACTTCCCTGTGGTTTCACCTTAATGTAAGAGTAGTAGTTCTTTCATTCATGATATATCTGTATTATGTACAATATGGTATTGCTGATTTTATCTCCAAACTTTGACGGGGAATGGCGAACTAATGCAGCAACTCGGTCATTCACCGGAGTCGACGGGAAACCTGCATGGTATTGAGCATCCAGATAGGCGACCTACTATTTGTCTAATATGCCTACCCTTGAGAGCCGTGGAAACAGTGACAGCCCTCTGATAGTTTTTATGGAATTTCATGTTTCCTTGAGGGCATTATCGCCAGCACTGCTTGTTGTCACTTCTGGAATGCATGGAATTCCATGTTTCCTGTCGACAAAATAATGATTCATGAAATGCAATTGGTGTACCAGGTTATTTAGTATTGGAATAATTGTCTCTCCTGGAAATATGAAGTTCGTACTCGGTATGTGGATTTCACATAATAATTACACGATTCCTATTGGACATGGACATTAGAGCTGTACATTCAGTCGTACCTTGGGTAAACCCCAGTTCCTGCAAACTTCAATTATAATTCCTAGTACACGCCATGCAAACAAACCTATCAGTCAGTATCAACCTCCACATACCATATGTCCGAAACAATATGTGCCGAGGGAGTAGTGGGCCTATATATAAATTGTAATATATATATAGATATATATATATCTATAAAAGTTATGATCATTACAAATATATGTATAGCTTACGAATTCCTCTGAGAAAAGTGTGGCAGTTTTCGAGCCGGTTATCCATCATCTCAACATAGATTCCACATTTTTTGAAGTTGCTTGAAGCCGCAATAGTAGACCTCAATTTCTAGGCGTAGACGTCTAGTCAGAACTTAACCTAAATATTATTTACATAGCATCCGGAGATTACTAGCGTGGGATGGCAGAAATGCTCGAGATTCAAAGACAAGAACCCTCCATACGAGTATTAGTTTACCTAAAATTCGCTTCCTAATCTGGGTCAACATTTTCGACAGTCATGACCCAAGAACTCTTCTACAGTGCATCAGTTAACCTACAATTTATATAGTGTCCTCTTAATGATTTCAAATGTGAATGAAACGAATTGAATCAATATGATGCAATATATTATAGGCCTATTACTTATTTTAGTTTGTAGGTCCTTGTGTTGTGTGTTTTTCAATGGCGATGTTCAGTATGCGTTATCACAATGGCAGTGCACACTGCTTCATCGTCAACCTACTAATATAATCAGAAGAGACGGGGAAACGCTACAAAACTTTTCTACTTATTTTTATTTGTATAAAGAATCTGAATGACCTGAGACACTGACTGACATCACGGACACGTGAACATCTATCTTAATTAATCTAAATTAATTTCCGTGAAAAATGGTCAAAATCCACGAGTCCTCGTTGAGTTTTAGGATTTACTAAACGAAAGTGAATTATCGATACCAAGACCGACCGTACGATTTGGTGATTGATGAACATATTATTCTCAGTATCTCCCTTGCCTGCATGTAATTTTCGGACTATCACTGACATGTCAACCTCTACCTGTCCAGCGTTTCTCACTTTATGATGTCTGCCTTTAGGACACTTCTGAGCAGATCACTTTTTATAGAGGACACGTTGCTGCCTCCCACTTTATAAATTATGTACATTTGCCCTTTATTTTGTTCGTCTTATACAACTGTGACTTCGAAACATAATCTGTAGTGAGACCGAAGCCTGTAGGCTTCTACAACATATTTTGAACTGCCTCGCTAACGGTGTATTCGCCATAAGAATGCTGCCAATGGCTGATGGGCTAGTGCGTTACAATGACAGTATGATTCAAGTGAACACTCCGCATAATGTTTCCATTATTCAAACGACTTCGTGCCGCTGTTGAATCATTTTTTATCCATGCAACTCGAACATAACGCATTCGGCACTTCTAGAATCCATGTTCAATGCTAGCTTTCATAGGTTCATGTGCAATCTTGAGCGTGGTATGACAACAAGGGTGTTCATTACAACAGTATCCCTACGTACATTGTCTATTTGCCTTCGGCGTTCCCGTATGACTATTCTAGCATGACTGTTTAATTAGTAGCATCATAAACTCTCAAGCTTATCACCATCTCATTATCGTTCATTACCTATGTCTCATCAATCATTGTCGGTTAGCATAAGGCATCAATGTCCCAACACTAGTCAGCTGAAAATAATCAAATTCCATCGACAGTTTGTTTATAATACACCTCCATAATATATAGGTTCGTGTCATCATCACTAGTTCAGAGAGAATATTCATCCGATGTGTAGTCGTGTGTTACAATGCCACTGGTCCGACTTATTCATATCTCCCTTGATAATGGTTATGTTGTAACTTCGAACCAAAGGGCTCATGACCTCTAGAGGAATCTACTTTCGAGCTACGCCAAAAGTATTCTTCAAAATCACACATCATGAATGTCCCACCAAATGCCTTAATCGCTCTTTATTTCTAATCAAAATATACCTTCAGTATTTATGGCCTCACTATATATATACTAGATTGATGTTTTTAGGGAAACACTTTACTGCCTTTTGTTCTTTAATTTCTATTTCCATTTCTGTTTCCGGTATCTCTTTGGTGCTTTTCATCTGCCTGTGTTCTTTATGCTTGTTCCGAGTCGTCGGAACTGACCTGGAAACTCTCCTTTTCCAGGAGTGTGGATATATAGCCTTGGTCAGCAGTCGTATCACCTACCCTCATGAATACCCATTGGCCGTTCTAAACGCTCTGCATAGTCCTTACTGCACTCTACTGTCTTGTTCTTTTATTTTACTGTTTAAATGCGCTGATCTCGATCTACTGCATTCTGCACATTTGTTGTGCTTTTACATTTGTACCTTTTCTCATCAATAGTACTGTTCTTTTCTCCGTATTTTCTTAGTACTTCGTCTCCATTCCATCATGTACATTTCTCGTTATCGTGATAGCCGTGGTGGCAAACACGAAAAGCACATGATACCCACCATCGTTATACTGGTCCTAGGTTGCCGACTTCTTTTCAGAAACTTGGATCTACCATCAATCTTACTTCAATCCCTCTCGTAAGCACTCGCTCTAGCACTCATACTCTTCTTGTTCGTTTTGCTTCCTGGAATGCTGGATCCATCCATACAAAAGCTCAATCTTCTTCCTTATGTGACTTCGTCATTGGCTGATTGGTGCTCAACTCGATGTTGTGGCCATCACTGAAACCTGGCTGACCGGCGACAACAGAGATGATCAGGTCATTGCGGAAATTCAAACAACTACAAATTCCTCCACTCTCATCGTCGTTGCGATATGGAGGTGGTATTGCTTTTTTTGGTTCGTGACGGTCTCCATGTAGGTGTCAACGATATACATGTATTCAACTCCTTCGAATATATGGATGTCACCATCTCTTTTCCTGCTACTTCTCTCCATCTTGTTGGACTCTACGAACCGCCACCTAATAACAAGAATAGGCTCACCTCATCGCTGTTTTTCGATGAATTCACCTCCCTTCTAGAAATGTTGACAGTTGGATCTACCCAACTCTCACTGGGGATTACACTTTTCAGGTTGATGTCGTAAACGACCGTGATGCTGTCGAGTTTCTCAACTTATTAGACACTCATAGTTTCGAGTAACATGATGTCCGAGAGCCCACCCATACCTTCAACCATACCCTGGATCTCTTTATCTCCAGAGAGGATGAAGAACTTGTAAGCCTTCCCAATATTCAACATGGCTCACCATACGACCACTTTGCTATTAGGTGTCTTCTTAATATCTGCCGTCCTGGAACGTGCACCAAACAAACAAAACAACGACCCGTGTGCTTCTTAACATCAGCATCGATGACATTTGTACTGACATTCACTCCTATGTTACCTCTCACTCATGCCTCTTTAAATACGGACCTTGATCCTTTGGTTAGTGAATATAACAACATCCTGGCTGGGGATATTGACAGCCATGCTTCATCGCTCCACATAACTGTTATTCTCCGTAGTCACGCACCATGGTATTCCGATACCCTCCGTGTGGCTAAGAGGGAGCGCCGTCGCATCGAACGCAATTGGTTGCAGACCAGAATCTAACAACAATAATTGTCTCCAGATCTTTCAGAATGCCTCAATTGCTTCTCATCCTCCGTTGAAATAGATATGTTGTGTCACTGTCGCTTCAGTATCTCAATTTAATGTTTTAGTAACTATACTGCCTCTTTCTAAAGTTTCAAATTCACACAAATGTTTCTTAATGTGCAATTTAAATCGGTACGTCCTAATATAGAGGGAAACTTGCATATATGTGGAATTTCAGTTCACTATAATTGCGTCGGCGCTCATTCAGCCAATGTGAAGCAATCATATACTGTTTTCCTCTGCCAGGAAGACTGCGGATTAGACGACTCGGGCAATAAAAAGTGTAAGCTGGAATGTAATCTGTGTTACCAGTGATATCAGTCTTAATGCGAAATGGCAAAGAGTAAGTTATGAAGTTACCTGTTGTTATCATTCAACTGATATGAACACACCCAATAGACTCATACCGAATACGTAACAACGACCGACCGCATTTAGATACTCTGTACGTTGTCATGAGATGCGGATTGGAAGAGAAAATGACTTCAATAATCAATGGCTGGTGGTACAATGCGAGGATACCTGTTAGTCAGTAAAGCTGCTCCATACTCTTACCGCCATACCGTATTCATCTTAGTCGTATATACAGCTACACAATGCAATTGTGTCTACGATTCAATTCTTAACGTCCTCCATATTACTACAGACTTCATTTTCACTACCACTCTGATCATCTGTGACACTCATGAAATCAACCCACGAACCAGGTTCCTTCAGCTGGCAGACCTTTTTGGCAATTATTCCGCCACGCAGGCTCCCAAATTGCTCGCGGGACAAGACGTAAAGGAGGCAATGTCGGCATTTGATCGAAGCATACAATCAGTCTCAAAATTATGAGTGTGCGGAGGGACTGTGGAAGGTCAAAGGTTAACTCCTGCAGCCTTAGTCCTGTTATTGCAATTCTGTGAAAATCTGTCCAAACATACGATAGGCCAAGAATACACACCATAATAACGCGTAATAATAATAATTACTGTTGACCTATGTTCTGTGTTGAATTTAGGTGAGGAAATCACTACTCCTGGCTGCCTGGTTACCTACCCTAATTCACTCTGACATGACTAGTCTATTTTACCACACTTTCCTGTCTATTCAATCTCTCAACTTCAAAAGTGGTGTCAACCGGTGTTCATTCTTGAACTCGATTTCAGAGTGATTATATTGTTGAATGAACGTACATACGTTATTTTAAGTGGTGTGTACCGCGTCCTAGCCAGTGTAAAACAACGATATTACCTGCTGATGGCGACGATACGTTTGTTCAATCCAGAATAGCATATCGGCCCTATAAGCGCGAAGATCCTACTTTATCACTACCTCGTCTCTTTCCATCCCGAATTATCGGGTTGTTTATCCTTTGATATATATTGATTATATCCGTGATAAAAACACCCTCAGGTTTAATCATAGCTGAATCTCTTCCATTTGATGGAGAATTATCGCTGTCGTCACACGTATAGACGGTTTACTCTTCCATCCATTTCAGCTATGAACACGAACCATTTGTAAACATTCGTCACCGACACCTTAGTCAGTCTCAACATTTAGGGATCGACTTTCACTAAGGGCTCTAGAGTGAGGCTGTGAGCACTCGCCTAATCTTGCGAAAATACGTGAACACTAAGACCGTAATGCCCTTCAAAGCGTCACAACGTGTACTTTGTTAGGTTGCTGATAATACAAAATATTTCGAAGGTACAAGATGGGTGATAAGTCTACCTGGTAACATGCCTTCAACACGAATCAATCAAGTCTGATGTGATAGTTATTATCATCGCTGGTGGAATTATTATTCATTTGTTGGTCTATCCGGATCTTCGAAGTTTCCAGTACGTTATAGCTACCGGTTTGCAGGTACTGAAATACGACGTTATAATTATCGAGACATTTCATTTGTCTTTGGGATAAAACGCATTATGATGTAAGGATCACATTTAGTTCAAGTTACCACCATCCAGAAGTGGAATTTATTCAGGAGTAGAGATGGTAAAAACTCCAAACTGCATTTATGGATTCAATAACTGAAATTTCGTGGGGAGTTTCAGATAACTTCATCTGCCCACATTAACATGCGACGACAATAGTGACAATTCAGACATGCCAACTAAGCAACAGGAGATAACAAACTACGAACAAACAAAGAGTTGTTTCATAACGTTATTTAATTGTTCTATCCAATATTTGTCTAAAAAGTATAAAATACAGTAGAATATTAAATATTTTAAGTGAGAGATTCCATGTTGTCAACTTTTCAGACCAAATTTGAGGGGTCTACCCGATGTTCCCGCGGTTCAACATCGAACCTCGGGAACATCGAATCTCGGGAACGTCGACCCTCTGGAACATCGAATTCCTGTATATTCGAGGCCCAATAAACTACTACAGAAACGGGGAACATCGAACCCCGGGAACATCGAACCTCGGGAATATCGAACAACGGAAACATCGAACCCCAGGACCATTGACATAGCCCCAAATTTGACCCAGTATATATCACGATGCCTGCAGTTATTCATAGGATGTATCAAAGCATGTATCCAGTCTCAAGAACATGAGAGCATGAACTAGGTCAGGTCAACCGTTAATTCTGTCTTATCCGTTTTCTCTTCTACTACAACTGGTAAAATTGGTATCATGCACCAACACTGTTAATTCTTATCTGACGTATGCCTCCAATTTTTTTTGACCAAATGTGCCAGACATTTATCGAATATCTTATTTTCGTAATTGATGTATATTTGACTTTCTCATAGATGTACATTTGACAGGGGCACATTTAACACCCAAACTATAATTCCAAGTTAATTATTATCATTTTATTGATCATCATGGTTATCAATCGTCATGTTTTGCCAATTCATCCCGCTCTTCTTTTCACCCACCCTCTGATGGTCTCGTATATAATATGTTATGTGTGACTGTATGTTTGTTTACATAAGCGATCTTTCAGTTAAGTGTGGAATTTCACTTTGCCAATCAGTTCTTAAGTCTCTCTCTCTTCGGCTGGCTTAGCGAACGAAGATCATGAAGGGGTCCGTTCACGTCGTAGACAGGCTCGCCGATGACTTTGGAGTCCGATCCGGGACAGGCAGGTTCGACCACAGCGGTCGCATGCATGGGTCATGTCTTGGTGTGCCGGTGGGGCAGCAGCCTGGTCGATGTTGGAGGTGCTGAGAGATTTTCTCAGGGAATCTCTGAAACGCTTCTTCGGTCCGCTTCGTTTGTGGAGGCCGGTGGACAGCTCTCCATACAGTGCTATCGTGGGCAGCCGGTGATTGTCCATTCAGGAGACATGCCCTGCCCAACGAAGCTGAGATTTTACCAGCATGGCCTCGATGCTAGTGATCTCTGCATGTTGGAGGACATCAGTGTTTGAAATGGAGGCACTCCAATGAATGTTGAGGATGCATCGGAGGCTACGCTGGTGAAAACGTTCTAGCAGTCGCAGGTGATGACGGTAGGTAACCCAAGACTCATAGCCATACAGGAGGGTGGTCAGGACAACAGCACGGTAAACACTGACCCTCGTACTCTTCCTCAGATGCTTGTTGCTCCTTTATCGCTTGAAGAGTCTCCTAAATGCACTATTTGCCTTTGCCAGCCTGTTATCAGTTGTTAAGTAATGGTGTGTTGTCACATCGCTTTGATAAACATCTACCTCTAATAATAGATTTGTCCAGAGCAGATGCACATTTCTTCCGTAGGAATCACAAATAGCTAACAATACAGCGCATGAATGAACCTGACTGAATTTATTCTCAAAGTAGAGGTGAAGCAATTCATAAAACCTAATTCCATAGTGTTCACCATTTCCACTACCAAAAATATTCATCCGGTTAAATTAGCTAGCCTTTTCTGCAAATTTTAGTCGACCGGGTACGTTTCTATATTTCCCAAACTATGTAGCGTATACGGATAGCAATACTCGCCATTACTCATAGCATACTATCAGTGCATGAGTGCATGTATGAAATGAGAGCTTTCATTCCCGTAGCGTGTCATTCATTATTCCTGTCTCAATATATTACGAAAACACTTTGTTGGGGCATACGGGTAATTCATCGCCAGGTCTCCATTTATGTATGTAATAGTATCCAGATATAAATTTCCTGCCGTGTATTACTCAAAGTTCCGATTTTTGCTTATTACGAGTTCTTTTGCATTTCATATTATCGCTCAGTCTCGCATGTTGAAATTTGTGGCCTACGAATTTCGAATTGACAATTGGATATCTATGTAGCGCTGTAGCTTCATGCGTGCTGATTTGGTAGGAGGTACTGAAATGGTTTCATGCGTTACCTCTTCCGAAGATGACATATGATGCTCACTGTCAACTGCCATTAGACAAAAAACGCTGTATCACACATTACACATGTTACGACTAACAACACACTTAGTGAAAATAAGGCAAGGAATCACACCACATCGTTGTGATCTTGTTTGGGATGTCTCTCAGCATGTTTTACATACATTATTACTAGAGTTCGATTAAATTCAGTGAATTACACATAAATCCAGTTGACGGCGCAGCAGCTGGGTATGACATTTCCATTCAGGGAAAAAGTTTAATTCATGATCAACACAGAATGGAAATTATGCAAATATTAAACTATCCTGAAGGGTAGGTAACAAAGATATTGTTAATTCGATGCTTGAGGTTGAATGTGACGATTTCTTGTTGTAAATATTTTAACTAAATAATGTCTCCTGCGGCGAGTAAGCTGACGAATAATACTTCGGACGAAGATATAAACCACGAAGGCACGCAATAAAAAGATGGATAGGCTTTTGCTCAATGTGTGTGCATGAACGTGAAGAGAATACCTAATAGCAATATGTTATCATAAAAGAGACAACCTCGTAAATAAGGTCCGTTCATACCATGCCCAGAAAACGATCTACAGCGCTGGACTGGGAGTCGTTTCGTTGAATTATAATGTGTTTTGCACCCGTCTGGAGTATGGTTCTGCGGTGTTGTGGTAAATCTCGTTATCACCCGATTCAAAACATTTCTTAATTGTGTTTATCGGCCACGAGTGACTCATATCGGTCATAAACGTATCCATAAACTATACGAGGGTGGGGATGGGGTATTCCGTTAAGTTATGCCCAATACGGAACATTCCCGAAGTGTGTATATAGACAATAGGTGACTGATATTGGGTATATACTTCCAATCGTTACCGCCGATGCCAAACTCAACAATGAGATGGAAATCTAGAGATTCGGAGCGAAATCGTACAATTATGTCATTTTAGCAAAACAAATATAGACCTATGCACATTTGCTATTCTTCTTCTTCTAACACAAATGCGCGTGATGGAGCGAACCAGGAATTGTTAAAGGCCAACCTGATATCGTTCATCGTTTATATCACATGATGGTTCGCTTGTCGAAAGTCGAGCAGCGAATTGAACCTGGCTGGATATGAACCCTGATCTCCCAGGTCAAACTGGTTGGAAAACCTGGATCTGAAGACAACACGATAACACTTTTTAGTTAGCAACACTAGTAGCCTAGTAGTATTCGCCTATTCGGTGACGTGATGACGTCACTGCGACTGCGCGCGTGGCCTAACTCTATTTCCAACACATCAAAATGCCCATCCTAAACTTATACGAATGGAATACTCGTTTTTGAGAGCGCGCGTGCTGCCAAAGTCAAACGTACTCTGAAAACGACCAAGTCACTAATGATCAGGGATAATATCTGTGAAGCGCTTTGAGCATGTCATCGACCTGAAAAAGCGCTATATAAAAAACGAGATATTATTATTATTATTAATCTGTGAAGCAATATTTTGAAAGTGTCCCGTTTAGGACCTAATCAAGAACGGAAGGTACCACGATGCGTGCATGTCCAATGTGTCTCGGACTATTAGCATATGAATGCTTAGAGCAACAAATCGCCAGATACTCTGAACTTATCATGGTATTATATATATATATTATATATCTCATGTTGCCGGACTTGATTTTCCAGTTTACACCGGGATACTAATATCCCGGTGAAAGTAGACTGTTCGTCTATCAGTCTCTGGAGATTTCATCTGAATGGAGGGATGGAACAGGTAAACGAGATTCCGCCGCATCTACGTTCAGAGTATTATGAGTCTATATGACAACTCCTCGTCCATTAGGACAAAATTGAAACAAATGACTTACAACACTCAAAGCTCTCAGGAGAATCGGGGGACTAATGGACCAAATCATCTCAGCTGCTAGCAATCACCCAAGATATCGTGCCTGGAGAAACAGTACTGAGATCATGATAATAATGTAGCCTATTCTATGATCACTATTATTCAACCCTGACTGCTCCGCGTGTGCTATGAGTAGGCCTGTGTGTATATACCAACGTCTGGGTATATGAGATAAGGAAACAGGCTTGCTTCACTGAGTTGAACAATACAGATTCGAAATAGTTCAAATACTGAAACATTAGAGGAAACACCATTTCGCTATGCTGATTAATAGCGAATTAAAATTACTCCGACTTACTACCTTCAGTTCTTAACAGCCAACATGAAATACATGATATATTTCATACGGAAAATGAAACAGCGGCATCGATTAAATCAACGTCCGCATTGTCAGCATCGAGATGACTAAAGAGGTTTACCTCGAATTCTGCAATGAACCTTAAGAGGCTTACGATGGTTGCCAATTTAAATGGAACATCGGTGGAAATCTCCCTACTCTCACGTACAGAACGATGGAAGAAGCGTCCGTATAGTGTCGCGAGTCCCGAGGGAAATAGTTAGTTGTACACTCGGTCGACATGGTTATTTAGGGAATAGTTTTTGTAGCATTGGATTATCTTCATCATTGAATATGCCTGTAGCGTGAAACTTTTTTATATTTGATTTTTTTATCTGAGCTCATTACCATAGCCTAACCTGACCGTTCTATTCCACATCTAGACCTCGCAATAACCGTTCCACGCATGACTATATCAGAAAGAGAGAATATTGATGGTGTGAGTATATATTTTGTATCATTATTATTATTATTACAAACTAAAATGTATACCTTACATGCACAACATTTGATTTGACAATTGACACGGTTAGCAGGAATACCTTTCCTATCAGATGTTTTCTTTGCACGCTGCCGTCACTGCATATTGGGCATGTATATACAGTCACTGCAGCAGCCGAGTCTGCTGTGGCTCATATAGTTTTGTCGTTTTTCACATGTGGCACTCTGCGCTTTATTCATTTCCATGTACCACTATACCATAGGTAGGCTACTGGTAAATAATTATTACAGGTATAATCAGTTAGACAAAGAATGACAACGCTACCATGTTGTCACACGCTGGCTGATATTATTCCCTAAAATAAAATATAAACTGAAATATAATATAAAGTTATTGAATAATTATGGAATTCGTTTGATAATTACCATATAGGTGACTCTCTTAGTCTTCACTATGACTTACTGTTATCGATGACGGCCGAACGGTAGATTAAGGATAGATGGTTCATGGATGGATAAAATTAGGCTTCTGTGATGTACATGAAGGGCAAAAGACCGAACAATGCATGACCCAGCATTGTTGCAGATCCGGGTAATTATCTAGACACGGAACAAGGCAATATATGTGGCGTGTTCGCAATGTGATAATGGGGTTGGAGTATTGTATTGTTGAGCGCGATGAACCTAATAACCAATAAACCTGATAATAATAAATGAGCACAGACGATAAGCTACGAATTGTCCACTCCTCATTTTCAGCAATAGGAATGGGGAGCTTGCACTATGGTACAGTGTGGATTCGAAATTTTGACCTCTCGATCAATGATTAGATGCCTTAAGGCCAGGTCACACTACAGCGATTTCGTATAGTGCAACGATCCGATTTTTCATTATGACGGATATACCCAGCGACAATGATAAAGGACCTCATTCGCTATATGTGTAACCAATTCGGTGTGGAATCGCCAATTCCCAACTCAAGATATTCACCCAGCTTCATTTATCGGAGAGCTATCCGATTTATCGTCCAATATTTATCGTTTTTCGATATGACGTCGCATTAGAATGGAGCTGGTTGAGGGCCTTCAGATTGACGAGAGGTATTTAGGGGTTGTATCAGCCTGTATTTACCTCATTACCGCATGCCTCAAATCAAGAAAAGTGTGTAGCAATCCGAAAAAAATCGTTACAATGTGACCAGGCCTTTACTGCCCTAGCCGAACACGCTACCGCGCCACACTGCTTAGATGTGTAGAAACTGGAAAATTTTGTTTACCAAATGAGTTCACCGTCGTATGACTTCGAATAACACTTGACCCATTGATAGCAGCGTCACACTGGCTATCTCTCACATACCGACCATCAGTGACGTTAAGCTAATCCCCCTAGTCAACTCGCTCACACTGAATGGACCGAAACCACAAGGTTCTGTGATTGAGGCCAGGACTTATGCGAATAGGCATTCTTGTGGTCTCAGCCAATTGGTTGACAAGGAAGCATTTCCCCAAAGCAACTCCTCATCCTCCTCAACCACAATGCAACTGGTCAAGTCCATTATATCTCGAGCTGATAAGAGTCCAAGCAACATCCATGACTGAGCCAATTTCGTACGGGTCCGAGCCGAGTTCACGAGTTTAGTTTTATTTGCGGCCTAAATGCGATAGGCTCCCTCCTGGTCACATGTCACCTCCAAAACTAGACTAGCCTAGGCCAATAGGCTCACACACACTAGCATGCCCTAACAGTAACATTTGGTGCACTGGTATGAATAGGAATCAAGTGGTACCCTTGAGCACAGTAGGCCGTCACATCTCAAACTGCTACAAACCACCCAGGTGCTAATTGGGTACGCCTACATGTGGGTTGCAAGTTGACAGTTGTGATGGAAACACACATCAGTGTGCCTGCCTAGATCAGATTATTTATGTTTCGGTCCCCAGCGCAGAACACCATTTAGGCCCAGGTAACATACCAGTCGTGAGTCAGCTACTCAGCCACTAAAAGCATACCGCTCGGTTCCAATTGATGGGTGTGTGGACTGTGTGGGACCTGTGTGGGGTGCATCAGTGTGAATGTACTATGTAATTTCGGAGTCCTATTTTGTATTGGGGTGCTATGGGGGTTATCTTCACTCTTTTAGCACACTGATCTCGTTTACTGTGTGCCCACAGGGCCAGCAGTTTTGTGTGTACCTCATC
>JAUOBX010510842.1:0-10135 GCA_032360705.1 Eupentacta quinquesemita
AAATAGTCTGGTGATTGCTTCGAAAACTACAGAGAATGCTCAACGGGTGGAGTCATGGTAGGTACAGGCTGTTTTGCCCTAACGCTCGTCAGCGACGAGCGATGAGATTTATGAGGTTCGTCGCGATGGTCGTCATACATTTGTTTGTATGAATAATACTGAACTTAATAAATGGTATCATTTTGACATTTGCTTTCGAAACGTGCACTTTCTAATAAATGAGTTGGCTCTCGTGGTGAAATTATATAATATTGACGACGCGTCCAGTGGGAATTGTAATCATCTGGCTTCCGGGAGAACAGATACTAGAGCTCAATTGCAGTGGGCGCACAATTCCACTATAGAACAAAAGTCCGAGATACATTTCTTTTAACTCCAATTATCCTCGATATAACTCTTCGAAGATGCATTGACAGCCAGAATCGGGACCAATATCGAATCAGACAAATAGCATACTTTTAGAGGACAACAGCAGTATTGACAATAACATTGTAGACAATAGAAAACTCTATTTAAGGTTACAAACCCCACTCCCATACCATGTTCCTATGCGGAGTTATCTAACTTCTTATGTTGGTCCATTATCCCAACGTATGCTGTTGTCTCTGTTATGTTACATAACTTAACATTACGCCAAAATTGGATCTTGTTTCTCTCACGGAAGTAACTATAGTCACCTACAAACCAACATGACCCACAAACATTGATCCTTTCTCACCAACTAATTATTTTTCGTAAAATTGAAGTGTCAATTTCGAATGAATATTTGCAGGGTTGTGCATGTATAACAACATTTATGATTGCTTGATGGATACTTCCGATGCGGGATGTACATGCCGAAATTTTCGAAAAACTTCTGAAAAGAAGTCGTGTGGTTCGGATTGTATATACCTGTGTTACAACCGATAATGATATACCCAACAGATAATGAATCACTGACCGATTATGATATGAAAATTGACCGATAATGAATTACTAACCGAAAATGATATTAAAGTTGACCGATAGTGAAGTACTTGTCCTAACCGAATCAATGAATCAAGGCTCTGAGCGATTCTGAAGTAAAAATTTTCTCAACCGACAATGAATCACCAATTTGACCGTTTTACAATGTTTACCCCTTCACAGCGGAGTACACAAACATTCAGAATGGCGGACAAAATGACGGATTCCTAAAAAGATGTTGCAAACCGGGTAATTCGGACCTGTAGTATACGAATTGAGTGTCCCGGTGATGAAATTTGCGACTCTTCGATATGACATGTTCCGATCCGCATAGTTTCTATATAAAATGAATATAGTGTTAAAAAATACTATGTTCAGGCCGGTTTGAAGCTAAGAAATGCTTCAAACGGCGTATTTTCTGAATTGCATCTAGAGACCGAGTAGAAAATACCCAAGTCAGACATATATGATGCAATTTCGCATGGTCACTTACAATGCTAGATTTTTCGGGTACTAAAAATTGGTGGTCCATTATCGGTTAAGAAAAGTGTTACTTTATATTGTCGGTTAGAGCCTTGATGCATCATCGGTTAGAAAAGTTACTCATCGGTCAATTCTTATGTTGGTATCGGTGAGTGATTCATTATCGGTTGGTTATATCATAATCGGTTGTAACATACCTGTTTTTCCTGATCTACAAAATAGGCTCCTGCATATGTACTCGATCCTGCAGGCGAATCGCATTAATTATTTCTCCACATTGTACGCGAGGCAATTTTGTCAGCGACTAATTAAAGTATTTCACAGTTTAGAATGTGAGTCTGGAAATTGTCTCGCTTTCTCACTAGAAAAGAAAACTACACATTTTGGTGATCGTTCCAGAGGCTGGTTTGCGAATTATTAATGGTGATCCGTGTTCGCATCTAGGATGGGAGCAAAGCAAAACCGCGGTAGAGTGTTAGTAATATTGCGAATCATCTCAATCAGGATGGCAGTACAGGATGCAGTTGGCAGGTATTGGAATTATTGTGATTGTGGTCATCAATGATATAGGTTTATTGTCATTGATGTACAGGTTTTAATAGCATTGATCTGATGATTTTGTATTACATTAAACATATAATTGTGGTCTAATTACGTGATTGTCTGCTGCTTGTAACTTAGTCATAATTAGGTCACATCTGAGTATATCGATTAATGGGGGTTCATTACGCATTTCGTGAAATGCCAATTATTAATTGATACAGACCAGACATTGACGATCAACCTAGTAGCTAATCTCTTGGCTGAATCAGCGCCCATCATGTGCCGTCTTATTCAGCACGAGTTTACGCTACAAGCAACGAGTACATTATCGTTGTTAACTATTCAACATTATTCGAGCTGTTTTATATTGGGTGATATCCTATTGTGGGTCTCAATGTATACTTTTTAGGTATGGTACATAGCGATAATGATGATGATATACCATATCTGCTTGCCACAGTTGCCATGTGTCTGCGTGGAGGAGGATGTCAACTTCAAGAGTCATCTCTCCGACGATATCACCGTCACGGACTAAGTGGGCGCGGTATTCAATATATTGAAAGACTTCGAAAGGATGGTCATGATCAGCGCTGATAATTATCAGATTTTAGAGAATTGTAAACTAATCATATCAGTCAAAACTCGACGTTCATACGACTTTCCGATACAGACATTTAAAGTTTGTGCGATACGAATTATCCCAGCATGCATTATTCATTGTGGTGACAGTTGTACAACTATGCAACTATCTTTGTTTCCAATATCTGTTGAAATATCTGTTGAAATTCACCGGTGGAATGGTAGGTGCCAGTGGTTCCATGAGGAAAACGAGGGAAAACTTTCGTGATACGTTGAAGCATGTACCACGAAGGTGACCAATCAATATTTACCACAGAACCGGTATTTTCCGAATGTTCAGTGGAAGTTATTAAGCTAGTTAAGATAATCCATTTTGAACCAATAAATACCTTACTATTTCACCATTCGGGTACTTCTTTTCACATGGTCTCAACCTCACCACCCCTCCCCTCCCCTCCCCACGACAATCTATCCGGTCGCAAATTGACATAATTCCCTCATTCATAAGATAAATTTGAGCGACAAGCTCACTTACGGTGCTGCTCCCTTCCATATGCATGTTACACCATTATATGATCGCATGTGTGATTCAAAGCCATGAACGAACGTGAATATGTAACGGACAATCGAACGGACGACGGAAAGGATACACTCAATTGCTGTTCCTGTGATACGTACCTGGCGCAGACCGATGTTACTGGTGAACCCCGGAGAGAACGACGAACCCAAGTCCTCTGGGTGGGGCAGAATATCTCTCGGATGGGTAACGATTCGTACACCGGCGTCCTCAGTCATCGCACCAATGTATTCATCGTGCTCGATATACAATGTCAGGTGAAGACCTGTACAAGAAGACAACGTGGTGGTTGGATTAAATGACGGGATTCCATTACATGCGGATAGGTGGGGGAGGGGGAGTGGGTGCGGGTGCCGACGCCGACGCCGATCGGGTCTCATTGATGTAAACCGCCATACAGTGTGTCCTAGAACAAAGTGCCTACCTCAATCGCCCCTGTTCAGTCACCACACATGTAGCATAGTACACCAGCATTACTCATTCCTAAATCCATAATTTGCAGATGTGGGGTCCCGGAGCAGAGACCGGGTGGATCTATATATAGTGCCGTTTCCGTTACCGTTATACAGTGTGTTCTACAACAAATATCCTACCTCAATTGCCCGCTTCATTTTCTACAACAACAAATGTAGCATACAATAACATTAGGCTACCTGTACCGGAATTTGAGATTCCATAGAGTGCGGATGCGGACGCCGAGCGTGGTCTCGGTGCTGTAGACCGCTATACAGTGTGTTCTACAACAGAGAGCATATCTCAATTGCCCGCTTCATGTTCTACCTCAACACAATGTAGTGTACTTGTACCTAAATCTGGAATTTCATAATGTGCAGATGCGGGTTGCGGATGCAGTGCGGGTCTTAGTGCTGTACAATGTGTTCTGCAACAGAGAGCATATCACAACTGATATTGCCTGCTTCATGTTCTACCTCAACACATTTAGCATACAGCAATGTTACTTGTACCTGGATCTGGGATTCCATAAAGTGCAGATATGCAGTGCGGGTATGGAGGCCGGGCGATTCTTAGTGCTGTAGACCGCTATACCTGTATACAGTGTGTCTTACAACGAAGAGCATACCTCAATTGTCCGTCTCATGTTCCACTTGAGCAAATGTAGCATAAATTAATATCATACTTGTACCTAGATCTAAGATTCCATGAAGTACAGATGCGGGTGCAGACACCAACCCCAGCTCAACTTATAGGATAATGAATGAATTAAGTCATTAAAGTGTCAGGTAATTATTCGTTGAACATTAAACGTTATTTTGCATTGTTCTATGCAGTATGTACATGTGGTCTCGTACCTTGTTGGTCTCAGTTCCGGATTTGGTCACAACTGTCTGCTGTGACCTCGGTCTCGAGACTCCGGGGACCCTGTTTTAGATCCCGGAAGTAGTGTTAATCTTACAGATGGTGAGATGGAGGTGTAATTGTGCAACTTATCTTTACCAACTAACTCTTGGCGGGTTATAACGAGAGCCTTACATAATCAGCTACCTACCGAATTCTGACCCAGCTTTGGTGACTCTCCGAGGTGATGACTGGTTGCTGGTGACTCCGTTGAATGTGAAGCAGTTTCCATACTGCTTATTCTGAATCACGCGGAAAGCGCTGAAAGAAAACATGTATATGTCTTGTAAATGAAACAATAAGGTCGGTCATTTGTACACCCACAAGTTCTCGTTGAGAAAGCTGGAACGCCCCACCTCACAATAGAGGAATGATATGTTGGATATCATCCTGTATGAAGAAAGGAAGGTCTTCGGAATGGGAGTCAACATAACAACTCGTAACAAATGTAACAAATAACAATAACAAATGTTCGGTCGTAGTGCCTTGAAACGGGCGCGCGGAATTGTTGAAAGGCATACGGAAGGGAGAACATTACTCTAGCATGCAAGGCCGCTATGATCAGATGATTTTCGACCTGCTGGGGCTCATACCATGTACGGAGTTGAGATAATGCTACACCCCTTTATCAGTTACAATCGTCTCCTATCTGAATGGTACAGCTATGACAGGAACAGGATAAGGGGAGGTTGGTTACACTCGTTAGTACTTACTCTGCCCCACACCGCCGCTTGTTAAACCGACATTCCAGTATGAAGTCCTCCCTTCTGTGACCCATTTCTCTCAATTCTCTTTTTGTTGGACTAGGAGGGAGGATTCCAAGATAAGGTGATGCAAGGTTTCCTAGGTCACTCGGTAACACTAAAATTCCACCAGGAAGTATCGTAGAGTGTGGCCATTGGGATTCATCCTCTCTGATGCTATCATAGAACCAGTCGTAATCATCATCACCACCGTCGTCTACATCACCTGATGATAATAAAAATACAACAATAACGTATCTTCTATATATCTAATGATAACAACAATAATAATAATAGTGTGTGTTCGTGAAACAGAAGTTGATGATCTGCATCACTCATTTGAAGGTTGTCCCATATCTATACACTTTACTACTCGATACAAAAGAGTATTTGGCAGTTCATACTTTCCATAACATAACTTTTTGGGTACAACTTGTTTCTTGACCACACCATGTATTTAACTACTTTCCACCGCAAGTATTACATCTTCGATTGCAGTTTGAACAATCGTATTGCCACTTGTACTGACTTTGGCAATAGGCTCAAGCTCGTTTCAAAAGTGGAAACTATATTTGTGCGAAAAAGGAACGTCTGGAAGACGCATTAAGAAGTACCATTATGTGAGTGATTATTTTTCTCACAGGTCAAATATAGAAATATAGAAGCATTGTTATTGATTGATACGGTAACTGTTACAGGTTTGATATATTTGTATAGCATATGTTTATATATTCTGAGAGATTCCAATAAACGGTGGAGAGGAAAAGTGAGGGAATCG
The DNA here is from genome assembly GCA_032360705.1 of Eupentacta quinquesemita. Classification (NCBI taxonomy): domain Eukaryota; kingdom Metazoa; phylum Echinodermata; class Holothuroidea; order Dendrochirotida; family Sclerodactylidae; genus Eupentacta; species Eupentacta quinquesemita. The sequence goes on from JAUOBX010510842.1 coordinate 6,005, forward strand.
CTGAAAACACACGAAGATATCAATCATCAAATAGGAACACTCACGTTGAATTCTGTCTGGCGGGTGGTCCGAGACGGATGAGGTAGTGACACCGTCTCTCTCTGATATATTCGGAGGAGTCGGCCTGATCGGTGGACTGTTTTGAGTCAGTTCGTATGCTGTCTGGTTGTTGATCGATTCCCATCGTCTGGTTTTTGGCTTTAAATGCAGTATAGAAAGTTTAGCCAGCGGGATTCAATAATGTGTAGATGCGGGATGTGGAATGATAACATCAATGTCGGATATACGCCAGCACAGAAGGGAAAAGTGTCAACATAAGCTGGAATTGGTTAACATAATGATAGATATATCGTTGCAGTATAATTTCGTTCGAATAAAGTGGGACGTTCCCAGAGAAATTAATACCCCACATACAAGAGGATACTTATAACACATATAACTGCAAAGAGTTCCTGTGTAAGTTCTTTTTCATAAAAAAAAATAACGTTCTACCCTGTATTTGTGAGCTTTTTTATACGCCCAAAAATTGTTTCTATTTGCAACATTATTTTTCGTACCTGCGGACGGGTATGTGTACGCACCTGTCTTTATAATGCGAATGGGTCGCCTAGGTTGTTAACACGATAACTTAACTCTCTCATAATTGCAGTCATAGCTATACATTTTTGGAGTTCAATGATATGTTCCTCATGATCAGAAGTCGGCATGATTCCTATCGTTTTGGTGTTGGGTGATCTACGGTCAATAAGATGTAAAACAATGGTAAACTTGTGTCGTTTTGAATAGCTTCTTCAGCAGTTTAGGGTACCAGAAACCTATTGTTTGTTGTGTAGCCTACAACAAAGGTATTTTTGAGAGAGAGGTAAAAAATGGATCTTGTGGACAATCATGATATCATGCTCATACTGGATATGCATGGCTTCACTATAATTTCATATGACACAACCATAATTATATGAATCAATCGTAACAGTATTGATATGAGTATCTCTTACACGATTCCCCCTCATAATTCGATACGATAAGGGTTAATAGTATAGGTACCATTCGCTGTCTTGACCTAACGTCTTGTACGACATTCCATATAAACACAACACTTAACATTACGCTATCCGTTACGCTGTAGTTCTTAGTAAGGTAGCAACTACTCTCACTGCAAGACATTATGTGACTCTACAACGTAACTGCAACAGAGCAGTCTTCATGAATAATATAAGATAAGATGAAAAATATGTGTTCGATCTGCGTTATCATCTAAATACACATCATTAATTAACCGTTTCAAAATCGACGCCCGTTCGTTTTATAGGATGAATGTTACAAAATGAAATTATGTGTTAGGTGTGACAGGACAGTTGCGACCTTGTGAACTCACAAAATGATTAACAAAAACCAAGTTATATAAGAGCTCCATAAATATAGAGTGGAATTCTTACATTAAAGACGGTGGTTCGTCTCATAATAATCATCAATGACGTCATCAAATCTGAGTCGTAATATTGTTCACGTAACCTACATCGCAGAGATAGATATCGTTCGGTATCGAATATGGTTCATCGTTACTATAACGACTCAACTGCCCCAATATACCATGGAACGATTGTTTTTGCAGAGGACCCGTCCATTGTAACAGAAGCGTCGATTATTCGAATGGGTTTGTCACATCTTGATTATTATATGTGATAGTCAGTGTCAGTAACTGTAACCAAGTTCAAGTGAGAGGATCAAATACTCAACGTTAGAGTATTATATTTAACATTTATGGAGTTCTTATATTACATAACTTGTGTAATTTATTGTGACTGTACGTCATAAGTGATAAAACAACAATTCACTCCAATTCTCTTCATTTTATATACACTCTGAAATAATATTTATGGATGGGTAAATCTCTATGGTGTGTTTAAATCGGCCCAGGGTTGTTAGAATTGGTTCTGAATGACATTGAGAAGCATCAGGACAATAGAACAACAACATCACAACGAGGGTAATTGCTATCAGGCTTGACTGATGATTTATACTTTGTAGGTTCGGTATACTCACCAGTCGCGAGAGTCTGATTCTGTTCAGGTTGCAGACGGTGATTGCAGGGAATTCTACCTCTTCACTGTTGACGAGCTCGATCTTTGTATTGAATGTGTAGTAATCCCTCAGCAGGCGGACCGTCTGGAAGACGAACACACCAAACAGAGTCACCACCAATACTGCCCAGAACAGCTTAGAACGATATCGGGGCCTGTCGATAACCCGCGGTATACCGTGAGCGGTGGTCTCTGCACCGAATCCCTGGATCGTCTCCCGTATCGAGGGTGTATACCGGAGGGGCTTCTCCGACACGTTCACATCCACGTCAGACGATGACACTTTATGAATCGACATGATCACTGATTAACTAAAAAACAACAACGTAGTTTCATCCAGTTTATGCCTAATGTATAACCTTTGATTGAACATGGGGAAACACGAATTCATAAGTTTAAATGTGCCGCAGTATGCATGAACACGCGTTCACCGCTCCCTCAGAAAATGCAGCCCATGTTACTTTTGCTAGTTTCCTTAGGATTATTGATTGAGGAGGATGAGGAATTTCTCCGAGATTATTGTCAGGTTGGAAAGTAATAACTTGAGCAGAGCGAATTACCTGATCCTCAATTGTTCAAGCTCCCCTATCAGCCGCAACAGCAGGAGAAATCATCAGTTGAAAAGGTTCATTAAACATTGATGCTCAAATGTACCATCGGCGCACAATGAATACCTATCAAATCTCCGCTCTTGATACTGGCTTTGCGAACCTTTCATTCGACTTCAGTGAGAAACTCGGCAATTATCAATGTTTCTAAATACAGATGCAACGTATACGTGATCGATTGGCAGTATATACTGTCGAGCCAGCAACGATTGGGAAGTATAATATAGGCCTATCACTTTCATCAGCAGATGTAGAGACGATTTTTACCTTGGGTACTGCATTGAATTTCCAAATGTCATTGAAATGGGATATTCCTCGCGAAAATATATATGCACACGTTGTTTCCTCAACGATTCGACGACGCCTCCCGTTTTACAAAGTGTGAAAAAGTCAATGAATCAATGAATCAATGAATCAATGAATCAATGTTTCAAACTCAAATCTGTCATTTGTCTATTTTACCGTCTTCATGGCACAGGTCCACGTACGTTCCAGTTATACGTTTCTTCTTGAGAAGGGAAACAGTTAGTACCACGCTTTGGCATATTACCAATTTTAGATCATCAGGCCAGAATCGAATTAGATCTGCAAACGACATTGGAGTCAATCGCATTCTACATTATATCACGTCATCACTGGTCAATAATGGTACGACTTGATGAACTCTATACTCTAAGACTCTACGGATCACACACATGCATGAATAATAATTGTGAGCAAGTACTGCAATACATTTCCGAATGTCATTGCGAGGGGATATTCCTCTCGATGAATATATATCCGCACGTTATATCTGTAACGTTCCGACGACGCTTCTCCTTTCGAAAAGTTGGAGCACATCAACAAATTAATGTTTCAAGTTCAAATATGTTTCTATTTGATAGTCCTCTTGTGCATGACACAGTTCTACGACGGTTCCACATTTATTCCTGGAAGTGAATCAGTATAGTAAGTACTACGCGTTCACCATCAAGTCAGAATGGAGATACATTTGCCAACCACAATTTACATTAAACACGTCATCACAGCATAATCACTTCGTAGGTCTAAAGTTCTAAACCGTACCTGAGTAATACTAATTCTACTTGACGAGCTCCTACTATACAGATCATACTCTCACGCACGCGGCAGCAGGTTGAATGGCAGCTGTGATTGGTCAATCAATTGTACTCGATGTTACGATGAGCGATTGTGTTCAGGATTGAAGTGAGGTTCAAACGGAACGTACGAAAACTTGATGAAATATACGTATTGACTCTGATGCAGCTTTTTTGTTGATCCACTATAAGAGTCAGTCAGGCCAAAATAGATGTCGTGACCACCTTGATAATGCATGTAATACTGCCCCGCGTGAGACACGATTCCGCGTAATAAAATAATAGACTCGTCTTGCGATAACCTCAATCGCCAACATATTCATCACTCTCAGGCCTATTTCATAT
>JAUOBX010510953.1:0-10134 GCA_032360705.1 Eupentacta quinquesemita
ATCAGGACTCATGGCTAGTGGACCATAGTAAAAAGGAATCTGGTTCAATGCCTATTGAGGGACGGGGAGCACGGGAGTACATGCGTCAGCCACCATAATATAGTGGACACTTTGTCAGTAGATTAAATAGATTGAGCAATTTGCTGAGAGCATGAATAACTTCGTTGGCCATTGATGAAGACGAGAGTTGAGGCCAGAGCTGACAATGTGTAAAATTATATTGGTCATGCACGATCTTGGGTCATCAGACTGGTTAATGACTCGGTTGCAGATAATCTGTGTCATAATATGGACTGCTCCAGTATCAACGGATTCAGAAACCAAGCTATTGCTATTCCGCATGGGGTGGGCCCGGTGCCTACACTAGTACATGGCGGTAGAGAGCAACAAATCGCAAAGCCACTAAAGACTAGTATACGAAATACAAGAACGTAATTGAATTGAATGTGTACTGACTTCGCGCTTCCCTGAACTGAAGATGGCAATCTCCACAAACCTGACACTGATTAATAGGAAGGCGTTGATTGAAGGAATCGCTCGAGTCTTAACAAGCACGTGGTAATTTAATATGGAATATGTGTGTGTGTGTGAACTCTGGCAGGCATGTAATGCGGCTGACCTAGCTATAGATATTGTTTGGCCTCATTCGAGGAGGTATTGAGAACTTAGGGAAAATGCAGTGGCCTAATTTCCTCTACGTACGACGCAATTGCTATGACTCGAAGGATGTGCAACACAATGTGGAATGTCATTAGGTACATCGCCAAGATGAAGAGATGTTAACTTATAGTTAGGTAAAACTAAATGTACTATAGTGTAAATCCGACATGCACAGATGAACTCTTGACTAAACATTGCGCGAGATAGAAATTTACTCCGGCGTGGAATACTAACTGTTTTCATGTCTCTGAATGATTTGCTGTGGTGTGTTATCAAGGGATGACATCGTTAAGAACACGATGGAACCTCTTACGACAATGAACATATAATAGGGAGGAACATTATATTATATTTTTGCGCAACCGGAAAACTCTCTGAAATTTGAAGGAGATTACGTAATAGCGATGAGTTTGAACCTATACATTCGGTTACAGTCTCATCTCTTTTATGGCCGACCCAGCAGTTGTCATTTTTATTCAGAATCATAAAACAGTGTTAATAAAACACCGAACTATAGCAACAATTTACCATTGACGACCTACATTTCTAAAAGCGTATACGACTATATGACACAGAGTCTTGACGAATCAAATAATAATGGAATGGAATTCACTTGCCAAGTAATATGATAAAGATGAGAACATAATTATCAGTCCCGATGTGCTACATGCACTCAAACTTAGATTACAATAATCAAGTAAAATAAGAACATATATTTCAAGTAAAATCCCTACAATAAATATACGAACATTTCAATTAAAGTGGATAACCCTTACTTGAACTGAGTAAAATGCAAATTTATTCATTGTTAGAAATGTACTAAAATTACTCGTAGTCGTTTTGTTACTTACTCTGTGTAATCTATTCCGTGAGTGTACTTGTAAGCAAACCTACATAGATCAGGTTGTGTGCGAAACAAGATGATATTGTTTACATAATCATTTTCAACTATTTCAATCGGAACAAACATATTCAGGACATTTGTGGGAGAGCTAACCTAAGTTTTATGAGGAGGAATTTACATACTTGTAACCAGTCCACGAAGCTTGAGTCCTATAAGTCTCGTGTCAGCCTAGTTCATGAATATGCTTCCACTCTCTGGGACTCCCATACAAGAAAAAGATGTTGACTAACTTGAATCTGTCCAAAAAGGGCAGCGCGTTTCATCATGCGTGATTTTACTTCTAGAGTGCCTGGATGCACTACGGAGATGGTCAATCTCCAGCATAGAGACGGGACTAATAAGTTTTTATTCGGCTGCCAACCCTATTCCTGACTGTTTGGCTCCTTTCAGGGGCGTTGGCCAGTATCGTCTTCGGAGTCTTGAAGTCCCCATCATGTTCCGCCATAGGATGAAACCCGTCGAAGACCTCTACTGCGCAAGTTGTAATTGTGATGTACAGTCATCCTCGATTTTATATCAACGTATTGTGTGCCTGTATACGGCGCGCATTATTATGCTAACGAACGAATTATTGGTGTACATTGAACTACGTCTGTATTTCATTTGGCAGTTCGGATTTATGTAGAACACTCCAGTTTCACTCTGCGAAGTTCAAAACAATCGAATGTCCTCTAATGTTTCATGTTGCATTCGCACAATCTGGTGATACATGTTCTATTAACGAAGCATCAAACGTCGTGTTTCCAAGTAAATTTCTTTCTGGTTTAATAATAATAATATGAGCGCATAATTCAATCGTAAGTTCTCTGAAAGCGCTTAACGAGTTGGAAAACACACAAGTGACAGCAAAACAAAACATTAATATGAACGTGTAAACTGTAAACAGAGGGACCGGGAGGTTGTTTCAGAATCGAGGAACATCATCGCAGGAGCTCCGATCGCTAAATTATTTTGTGCTGCCGACAGGTACATGGATCTGTTGTAGGTGCGAAATTTCGTCGATCATTATTCTACAGGTTACTGTAGAAAGTCGCGAATGAGAGCTTGGATTTCAAATTCCTTTCCATACAGTAACTGATAAGTATTTGCCGACTCTGGGAGTTATGCGGGTAGCGGTATTTTTTTTTTTTTTTTTGAAATCGAGGGATGTTCTGTGCATTGAGTAACACTGGTCCAAGCAAATGATTAAGAAATGGAGATGTTAGCGTCTATCAGATCATGAAATCTGCCAAACGCTGCATCAGTCTGAGTCTGCCAACACTCACCAAGGACAGTGTCACGGTAGTAAGGTTGTTTAGGCAACTAGTGAGACATCACTTAGAGTACTCAGTCCAAGTCTGGAGTCCATAATACTTATCAAAAGATAAACAGTTCATTGAAAACGTTCAGAGGAGGGCAACTAGACTAATTAGTTGGCTGCGGGATTTACCTTACGAGGACAGATGGAAGAGGCTAGGTCTAACTTCGATGGATCTGAGGCGAATTCGGGGTGATTTGATTCAGGTTTCCAAAATTGTCCATGGACTGGATGGTCTTTCTTTCGACTACTTCTTTGAGTTTTCCGATGTAACTACCAATAGAGGACATCGCCTCAAGCCCCGTGGTAAACGTTGCAGGTTAGATATTCGTGAGCACTTCTTCTCGCAGAGAGTTATCAATGAGTGGAATAGCCTTCTGGAGGATGTTGTTTTTTTAGTCAAGAATAGCCTCGATTGGTTTTTCAAGAACTGCGGACAAGTGCAGCAGGCATTGATCTATTTCACTTTGGGTTGTTGTGCCTTCTGGGTCGTTTAAGAGGACTTTTTTCCTTCCTGACTCTTCATTACTAAACTAAACTAAACTATCATCAGGCCACCACGCTACACTAGGCGTTCAACATAACATGTTCAACATAACCACACCATTCCGATCTACCTGGACACCGCGAATAGAAATTTTAGCATCAGTTACTCAGAGGACTTTGACTTTTATACCACACATCCACCTGACCTATCTCACGTCTCCCCTGTCTCTCACTGCTCAGGTCTCACTCCCATACAGTGTCTTAGCCAGAAAGGGGTCTCGCCGTCATTGAGACAGCCTATAGGCCATGGTGGTGGCCAAAAAACTGTGAAAGTCTTTGGATTTTTTTCAGGAGGGGGGAGGGGGCAACATTACCCCTAACCCCACTTTGGGTTACCTGAAAATGCTTTTAAAGCTCCATGTTCTGGACATATAGTCTTGTGAGGCCCGCTCGTCTCCTGTTTCAGTGTGCCAGCCAAAATCCGCTGAAATTATTACATTTATAATATGGGCATATTCAGTCAATTGTGTTGTCATTACGTTATACCTATGTGTTCAAACACACAAAACCATATTGAAACATGATTTTATGGTCGTTCAGCCCTAATTTCAACCCCCTCCACTGTGGCATTGATAAATATTGCCAGATCGGCGTTCCATTGAACCATTCGCAGAGCCTGCGCAGTCCGCCGAAATCGCTCAAGGCTCGCAGCAGCACAGGCTCTGTGCTGCGTGGGTGGATGACAACTCAAGTAATTCTGTAAGTAATTTCTGTAGACTGCACTGCGCAGTAGTGGATGGCTAGCTTAACACAAGTCCAAAAAATACTTTCAAAATACATTCAATATGCAGAGAGAACATAATTCTAGAAGTTGAAGTTGAGAATATTCTAGAAGAAACAAAACAAACAAAAGCAAGCCTAGTCACGAATAATATTTTAGTTATAATCAACACTTACGGTACATGGTGACCATCCCCTTCATCCTCTTCTCCTTCACCTCCTTCTTGGGAGCTCTTCCCCTTGGCCAGATCACTCATTCCCTATGAAAACAAGAATGCATTGATGTGTAGTGATTCCTTGCCTTGGTGCCACAATAAATTCAACACACTAACAATGATCTTGGATCTGACTAACAAACAATAATAATCATGTGCTCCATATGTCCAACCTACAGGTACATGCCAGGTATGAAGACACCACCTTTTCGTTCACTAATTATCATATTTACAAGGTTCTTAGACGTTGACCTCTGTTGACCTCAGATGACCATTGATCAAACCCCAAAACAATAGGGACCATGTTCTACATACGGCCAACCTTCATACCAAGAATGAAGTCTCTGCGATATTTTGTTCACTAGTTATGGTGTTCACAAGGTTTTCAGACTTTGACCTCTGTCGACCCCAGATGACCTTGGACCAGACCCTGAAATAGTAAGGATCATATACTTTGTATGGCCAACCTACACACCAAGTATGGAGTCACTGCACTTTTTCGTTCACTAGTTTTCTTGTTAACAAGGGGCGTAACATACACACATACACACAAATACACACTCCCGCATCATCACAAAGATTCCTTTGCCTTTGGCACGGGATCAAAAACAATAGGGATCATATACTCCATGGCAAACCTACATACCCAGGTACGGAGGTCGGGCGCGAATGAAAGGCTGAAAAAAACAAATATTGAACCATTTGCGATCTAGGTCATTCTGAAAACCAGGGGGGGGGGGAGAACCACTCCTCTTAGACCCCTCCCCCATATTACTCCTACGAATTAGCACACCCACTTATCAGTTTTGCACACCCACATCATCAAATCCTACCTCCATCAGACCCTGCTCTAGGCACATTTAGTAGGAGGAGAAAAGAACAAGCATAGGTTTTAGTGTCATGGTGGACAAAGTTTAGAGAGACACTTATCGAAAAATAAGTAACCAGGAAAACGGAATCTTCATGATTCCTTGACTGCATAATTGATATAAGATGACGCTTGACCTAAGAGCATGGGTTTCAGTGCCATGTCGAGTCATATGCACCAAGTAGACAGGCATGTAGGGTGTGTCGAGAATGAGCAGCAGGAGTTGCGAACTACATATGGCAGGGTCAACAAGTCACCGCAGCTGATCAGGGGTAATATGCTGTAAGTGCTTCGGAGCAGTCACTGAATAGGGAGCTATATGAATGCAGTATATTAAATTATGATGATCAAATACAAAAATAAGTAATTCAAGATAGTTACAGGTTGCAACATCCCCCGAGCCAACACAACTGAGAAACTTGCTAAGTCATGGGTACAACTGGTCACTTACCATTGCACTATTAGCATGGACATCACTTGGGTGTTTATGGGACTTTCTCCCACATTGAAATCTCTGAGCCTAATTGAGGTAGTTCCACATGTCAGCAGCCCTGCAGCCAACCCAACAACAGCCAACCCCAACGGCAAGACGGGTCAGGTAATGTGTATGGCTACCACACTTCTGATTATGATGCTTGTCGTTGTGTTGGAACCGAAACAATCAAACCATGTTTATCTTTGCACCCCACGCTAGTCTGAGAACAGCGGACGAGCAATCAACATTCTAAAGAATGGGGTAATTGACCAGGACAAATTTGTACAAGCAAGGCATCAAACAGCAAAACAATCATTCATACAATAAAACATAGTATGGGTGTCAATATCGACTCAGTTGAGAGGTGGGCAATGTGTCACAAAGTCCCAACCATAAAGTATAACAAGGGTTTTCCTGGGCAAATGGTGGACAAAGTTTAGAGACAAGTTTGGGAGTATATGTAACCAGAAAGCCAAAAAGCTTTAAGATTCCTCGATGGCATTGATATCAGGCCTTTTAATGTGTATGCCTAGCACAATTTTGATGATGATGCTCATAGTTGTGCTCGGAACCAAAACAATCTAATTATATTCATCTTTGCACGGTCCCAGGCTGATCTACACGCCTTGAACAAGCAATTACCATTCTAAGGTATGAGGTTATTGACCAGGACAAATTTGTACAAGTTGGCATCAAACAGTAAAGCAATCATGATTTTACCATTTGGGCAATATAACATTGTGGGATGTCAATATTGACTTAGTTGACAACTGGGCAGTGTATCACATTGTGTCCAGTCATAAAGTATTGCAAGGGATGTTCTGGGCAAATGGTGGAAAATTATCAGAGAATATGTAATCAGAAAGCCAAAATGATTCATTGACTGCATTGATATCAGGCCTTGTAATGTGTATGGCTAGCACAATTTTGATGATGCATGATGCTTGGAGTTGTGCCTGAACCAGAACAATCTAACTATGTCCGTTTTTGCACCCCATGCTGATCTACATGCCTTGAACACGCAATCAACATTCTAAGGAATGAGTAATTGACCAGGGCGAATTCGTACGAGCTGGCATTAAATAGCAATTCGGGCTATGAAACATTGTAGGATGTCAATAATGACTTAGTTGACAGCAGGGCATTATGTCACAAAGTTCCAAACATAAAGTATTATAAGTTCTTCTTCTGGGCAAATGGTGGACAAAGTTCTGAGACCATAATGTTGAAAGGCTTCAATGAAGCCTTTCAACTTTATGGTCTCATGATTCTTGACTGCCGTGATATTACATATATATTTTATACATGACATTTCACCTAATTTTGAAATATTGGGGGTCCTATATCATTGCTCAATCATGACTCAACCCAGAACACAAGCAAATCTAATATCACATGTCCTCATAAGGTCAGCAAAAGGTGGAAAGTAACATTTTTGCAAGCGTCATGGATCATTTTGAAATTCACATAGGTACATAGAGAGTATTTGATAACCCCCACGTCTTAGATTTGGAGTTTGAACTATCTTGTTGCTGTGTTACATACATCATTTATTTGGAGCCATGATGCCACAAGGGGAATCATGAATGTCACACTTGAGTTCAATCAGCAGCTGTCATTTTTGCTGGTCATTAACTCGATGTGGGCACCACCTCCAATGAGTTTGAAATGGACCACCACAACTCAAGTGAGAGAAGGATATAAGAATAGTATCAGGAATGAGGTGAAAATCCTATTAGAAATGACTTGAAGATTGACGACGTCGACATTACAACAGTGCCACGCCAGACAGGACCTTATCACATTCTATAACATGTCAACAAGGAAAATGACTGCCTTTTGCTAATGTATACAGCTAGTGCAACATCTTTTCATGTCAGAGAAGTTTGAATTTATGGTCAATTTAGTATTCGCGATCCCAATTCTCTCTCAAATTTTCGAAATTCCCCTTGCATAATAATGATAAATCCCCCCGCAGAAAAGATAATTGCGAGAGGGGATCCCCCCTCCTCAAATTAAATGAGGATCCTAGCACTAACACTGCCCCTGTTTATCCCAGATTACTTTGGACCCAACCCCCAAGCAATAAGGATATGGCCTACCTACATACAAAGTATGAAGTCTATACACCTCTTTGTCCATGAGTTATTGTGTTTACACGGTCTCCAGATTTCGACATCTGTTGACCACAGATGACCTTGGATCGAACCTAAAGACCATAGGGATCATGTACTCTATATGGCCAACCTACATACGATTTATGAAGTCTCTACACAGTTCCGCTCACCAGTAACCATGTTTACATGGTTTTTGGACTTTGACCTCTCTTGACCCCAAATGATCTTGGACCAAACTCCAAAACAATAGGGATCATGTACTCCATATGGCCAACCTACATACCAAGTATGGAATCTTGGCACCTTTTGGTTCACTGGTAACCGTGCTCACGAGGTTTTTAGACTCTGACCTCTGTGGACCCCAGCTGACCTTGGACCAAACCTAAAAACAATAGGGACCATGCTCTCCATATGGCCAACCCACATACCAAGTACAGAGTCTCTGCACCTTTTCGTTCATTAGTTATCGTGTTTAAAAGCGGTGTAACACACATACACACACACATGCCAGCACCATCGCATAGATTTCATTTGCCTCCAGCATGGAATCAAGGAGGATTAGATCATCTAAAGTGTGATTAGAGTTAAGGTGGAACTCCTACTCCATGAGATTATGGAAGGATTGGATAAAATTCCCAGAGAGTGCCGTGCCAGACAAGTTTGGAACATTGTTGGATTGTTAAGGGTCAATAGACCTTCTATCCCAATCAGCCATTCTCCCAACCTCGTGAGGGTCAACTGACATTGGAGGAAAGGATGGCCATCCAGTTGAAGCAGGATTAATAATATTTTCAGCCTACCTGTAGGACCTTGGCTTGTTGAGCCGTATCAGCCTCTGCCGCTGCAGCTAGCTGCTGTTGGTGCCGACGGTGTCTGATCCGCTGCTTCCTGGCCGCAGCATCCTTAGCACCTGGGCAGAATGTTGAGAACAAATTGGAATTCAGTAATCAACTCCCTCTTCCATGCCCTCTGTCAGGCACTTTTTTTTTCCCTCCCTCATGCCACTTGAAGCCCCAGTGCTTTCCTGAAGACGTAATCACCGTACCTCCGCATTTTATTTGATTGCTACAGGTTCAAGAAGCCACAGAGGGCTCATCGAGGAACCCTGACCGTGTTGATCGTGGATGTGCACCAGCGATAACTCACCTTCTCTCACCTTCTCGACTAGTGCTCTGATGATTTTAAGGCAGGGGTGTACAGTTACCGATCTCAACCTGCTCCCGGGATTGCTGTTCCACGTCCCCATCCGAATGGCAACCAGTGAACTCCAGGATTAAACCACTTTCTCAGATCCTGGAGAAGCAGAAACTTTTCTATGATTTTCTCTCTTCGTTCTCGTATTTTTTAGATTCTGCGATAACTGCGTACAGTCGTCCAACAAGACTTATTGCAACAGACCAACAATAACCCCCTATAATTACCAAGCCCACTATGCGACAGCAGAACCTGGACACCAAGACTCCGCCAGTCGTCACTGTACAGCCACCCCTGGAGAAGTACCCCCGAATCGAACCCTGAATGAACTGGACCCACTGTATTGCCAAGCGTCACTGATACTGCTCAACTCCTTTTCTGCTTCCGATCACCCCTCTCACTTCTTTCACTTTTGCCAGCTGGTCACCTCCGACTCACTTGGTGGACCTTCCTGAGGGGGTGGTGTTGCCCCTACTAGTCTCAGCTGGTAGCTAAGACTGAAGTCCATATTATAGTAGTCATTGACTTTCTCCTGAGGTACAGGCCTTGGTGGCATCATCAGGTCGGGGTTAGAGTAACACCCTTCATGCATTAGTTATGATAGTGCACATGTACCGTACACTGTTTGACTCACTTGGTGGACCCTCCTGAGGGGGTGGTGTTGCCCCTACTAGTCTCAGCTGGTGGCTCAGACTGAAGTCCACATTGTAGTAGTCATTGACGGCCTTCTGAGCTACAGGCTTTGGTGGCATTACAAGGTCAGGGTTGTCACGAACATCCAGGGTCTGCAGAACAGAATTGATTTATTAATTTGAATATCAAACTCCTCTCTTTCCTAGATTTTCCCGTCTAAACAATGGAATTTTTTCACTCACCCAATGAAGTGTAATCCATGAGTCCATGGATATTGGAACTAACTATAAGTAGGCCTACCCCTGCCTCGATATCATTTGAGCACTAGTCAGTAGATTAGGGATAGGGGTAGATGGGGCTCCTCAGCCGTGGTGAAGGCAATCCATCTAGGAGAAGGACAACTCCAATTTTAAACCATTTCATGAGCAGATGAGGTCCTTTAGCCTTGGTTGGCAACTCATCTAGTGTTGATATCATGAAGAAGTATCCAGTCCTGATCTGTAAA
>JAUOBX010511064.1:0-10134 GCA_032360705.1 Eupentacta quinquesemita
AGTTCCCGGAATGGGACGTTTACCCAATCAACAGCGCATGCGTATACTTCGGGCCTGCTCGTCTAATTTTGGGTTACGTGGACTTACCCTAGTCTCTCACGAATAATAATGATAATAATAATGATGATGATGAAATACTTCGCACCTCTATTCTGGCACGGATAGATCGGAGTCTTGGTGGTAATGGAGGATACTATTGGCAACACGTCTACACCCACGAGAGAATTGTTAATTTCAGAATTTACGGTGTTACAGTCACGTATGAATTGTGCACCCGCAAGTATTTGCTCAGTAGAAACATGTGTTACACATGTAAATGGTTAATCAGATCATAACAAAAGGGATCCGACAACGACTCCAACATGCGAGCCAGGCTCGGAACACATGATCCTGTGATTAGTAAGTGAAGTAACTACACGATAACACGATTACCCAATTGAGCATTCGATTATTTAACTACGATACAACTGATTTCGCGAACCCACGTGATCGACGCAACTATGCCTGAACCATTTGTTAGGTGAACGACTGTTCTTATTCAATGAATCAACTTCATTGTGAACTGGCAATTCATAGCTATAAGCGGAGAAATATTATTCAAGCCAAGTCACTTCGAATGTCGGAGGCATATCTAACTGGATCCGTTACTAGTCCAGTCCCATTAGTAAATGTCCTCGTCAATCCCCTAGCCAAGAGCGACATCGGCAAAAGAGGGGAAACTTACCCCCCACCAGCGATGTCACTAGCGAAATTACATAACAGGATAAAGATGAATAATACACAGCGTCCGGTCTATTATATAAATATATGCCAATGATATCCGACACTATTCGTTGTTTCGAAATATTGACAAAAGTACAAGAAACTTTTTTGTCAAGTGTACAATCACATTAGCCTGGGTAAAGTAGGTTATACACAGTCTGATATTCGATTCAAAATTCCATGTGATAGGCGATATTTGGGCGGTTAGTTGTTGGAGTGGGGAAGAAAGAACTTATATTGTATATATATATATATATATATACAATAAGTATGAATAAGTATGAACATGCACACAGTGCCTCCAATGCAAGGAGTACAACCACAAAGTCAAAAAAGTTTTCAAATGAGGAATCACGGAGATCATACATACCAAGTGTGAGCTCATCCATTCTCTTGTGCATGGTCATGTATGACTATTGACACAAACCTTCAGAACGAATATCATGTACTCATTATGCAGAACCCACAGTATGGAGAATATGGAACGTTCGAGTGAGGTCGAGGTTTTTTTATTTTTCAAATGAAAGACCCTGGTCAAAATAAATGTACACATGTTTCTTGTTATACTATTTGAACTGCTGCACACCAAATTTCAGTGCAATCGGATTAGGGGTTAAGGATGTTTACAATATGTTGACCTCTTGTCATGTATTCATTGGTCGAAAAGTAGTTGCAAGAATGACGTAGTACTTTTGTTCTTTCTTTCTTCCCTCGCATACTCTTCCCTTCCTTCTCCTCTGTCTGTGTAGAGTTAACCCGTTGCATTTATCATTGGTGAATCCGAATTGCCATCCCTTTGAAATCTTTCTCGCCTGAAGTTGATAGGAATTCCGCTATTTGAATTGAATGTGTGAATACTCAACGGGACGGTGCTCGGGAAGCTCAGTCGTCCAAATTGAGTTATGTCGAGGCTAGACTGAGGCTAATCCACACAAGAGGTCTCTTGAGTACTTCGATTGTAAAAATAAATCCGCTGGTGGCGTCTCTTTGATTATTAGGGGCGGGATGATATTAGCATCTCTTCACGCGCTTATCTGCCACGGGGCATCGATTTTATCGAATTTAGGGAGAACCTGATGCGTTTACCCTAAATATTTCCAGGCGTTTTCGAGTCGATTACCTCGCTCAACAATTGAGCCCCGCTGTTAGAAAAGGTTCTTGACATATGATACGCTATCAATGTGGGATTGCCCGGATTCTGTCATTTGAGCGAATAGGTGATTCAGGGTTGGAGGTTTGTGAAATACCGTTTCTCCGGTCGAATCCCACTAGGGCAATTGCACCCGTGTAAGCCGGATCTATGGGCAACTCTAGGGCAACTTCAGTTAAAAATTGTCCAACTTTCTAAGTAAAATATCGTGCACCAGGGGTTGCTGATATTTGGAAGTATACACCGAGACGCTGAGACGTGAATAGAAGAAACGTGATGCGCACTGAGAACGTGGTAGACAAGTGACTGGTAATCATAGGTTTACAAGCTGCTCAATCCCTTTGGAGCTGCCGGTGTCTGTGATGATGCGCCATATAATAACTTTGTAGGAAACAGAACTTAATATGTTCTGGTACAATAGAGCAACGAGTTACTCTGATCCCTCTGGGTGACGTTTAGGATTACGTCGTTAAGTTCCAAGTTGGAAGTTAGAACTTCGATTGCACGTATATATGTGTTTGTGATGATTGCCTGTAAACACGCTCAATGTATGGATGTGTCGTTCATACATGGAAGGTTCCCCATAAAGCAGATCCGACGTAACCAATATAAAGGAATGACCGAGTCATTTCCCATGTGGTGAATAGTCGTGTTGACATTTATATGTATAGTTGATAATAACACGTTTTATGCCAGGGTGTGGTTATCTCATAGATTGTCACATTATCTTCTAACATACCAACTAACATTATTTTAGTATTGTGTTCACCTATATATGTTAATGCGTTGCCATGATCGAGAAGAGGCACTGCAAACGTATTCTTCCAATATATGGCCAATGTTCATGATACGTTCAGTGTTAAAGTTCCGATATTTCCACCATGATGGATGTGGATGATTCAAAATACCTCGATTTACATCACTACATGTTACTTTACTACATATGAGACAAGAGTTCTTAGGAACCCAGCAGAGCATTTCATCTAGACGCGGTCTCCTGGAATCAGTTAAATCTGGCATTGCCAACCCTTAACGTCATTTGTAAATAGTTGAAGGCATATCTGACTCGACAAATAGGCGAATCGGAGTTAAGTAAATAATGTGCCTACACACCCTTATTTTACCTCAAAGGCATTAACTGAAGGCGTTGATATAATCTAAATTAAAACAGGGATGAGCTAGTAGAAGGCAGATATCTGTCGATGTTAGACTGTGACGTAATGTTATGGAGTAACAATTTTGAATCGATCACTGTGGTTTATACCTATTGCAAGTATTACAAATTAGGGTAGGATTTGGGCCACGTGAGCAAACAGGAATCAGTTGTAAGAAATGTGCACAGGCTACGACAATTTCGCGTGGATGTGTTCATTATACGAATGACGCCCGTGTAATTCTTCAAGGACAGTATGTACTGAAATACAAACACCTCTTCTATTTGCCAATCTCAATCCCTTAACTCTTCCCCAACCCTTATCACGGAAAACGTTAAACAGATCCGACAACCAACATTGTATTGAGCGCGCATCAATTATCATTTGAGTTCTGCTTCACCAGTACGTGTATGAACATAGTGCTATGCAAATCACCATTAAGTTGTTCAGATTAATTACTGCAATATCGTGTGTTGCAATAGAATGCATTCACTTTGTTCTCATATGGCTGTTGAATGTACGTCGTGTGGTGTGTCATTCGAATATCCTGAGGGCGACTTTATATAATTGTTATTAAAGAATCTTCTTTTCCTATAATTGGAGTAATAACAAGAATAATTCTTCAATTTCTACAGCGTTTCGTTTATTTTCGTTCCGTTTACTTTCGTTAATTTTTCCGAAAAAAGATACATGAGATTCTCCAAGTACGTCTTGTTATTAAAAAACATAAAGAGCATTGTCGTGATCAGTTTACTTCATTTTTTTCAGTTCATTGGCATTCGTAACCATGTGCTTCTGTAAAAGTTCATGAAGTTTTGTATAAGTGTAGCAGCTGATCGCGTCAAATATGTCAGAATTGAATACTATGATTGTACCCTTGGGCGGGTCGTCATTTGAGTGAGATATTCGTGATATTATAGTTTTACATTAGTCAATAAGCACAACAGTAAGATTCGTATAACTTTCGTATTCGGCTATCGATTCGTTGTTCTGCGTGAGTATGAGATATATGTATCAATGCAACCAACCCAATTGGAAAATCTACAAAATAGAAAAGAACATTTAAGTACAATTTAAAAGTCACTAACATAACTGGGTGTAATATGTGTTTGTAAATCAAGATTTCACTCTAGTGAACGCAGTATGACATAAACATCCATCCACCATGAATATTTAGCAAAAATTGTGATCAGATATGATTCAAATCAGACGCTGTTCGTATCTAACCCATTCGATTACAACTTTTCGTTCTAAAAATCGTCTTCATCTGCTACGAAACAACATGACTGGCATCGGAGCTTGGCACTCATAAATAATCGTAGCTTGCATTGGCAACTTACGGAGCACGGCTCCGAAATGACTTCAAATGAATCTATTAAAGATCGAATATTCGTCAGGATCGATCATGTCTCCATGTATGTTGTCCCGTATCGTGCAATCAGTGAACATACTCACGAGGGTGCTCCTGTACTCGCGTAGGGTGTTTGATTCAACGCAGCAAGTGGAAGATGTTGACGAATGCTGAGTACATCACGCAAGGCGGATACGTCTCGTTTCGGATGTGATTGGCCTCACTACGCACGTAGAGTATAATTAAACTTGTTTTTAAATATTTTCACCAATAATAGTTTCACTCGCATGGCTACTAAATTACTCATTACAGTTAACTTTCTTGGTAATCCTACTTTCTTTCAGGAAAGAATCGGGTCATTTCTCTAGGAATCTGAGTAAACACGATGAAAACTCAGTTGTTGTGAGTGGCCTAACTCATTTCGAGTAGGACATTCTTAAAGTGATAATTATGTTCATGCAAATAAATATGAAAATTCAGTACAAGCGACTGATAACAGTAATATACGCATTAGCGAATGCAGCAAGGGGAATGTGTAACACCATGGAAATCACGAATACGTCATCTACACTCAATGCACCAAATTAACAACTATTTTCGAATGTGTCTGATAATACAAAATTACCCGAACAGCCATGCGGGCCGACGAGTATTGTCACGCAGCTGCTAAAGAACCCTATACAAACATTTTGAAAATTGCCAGGGGAGACCTGGGACTAATGAAATCAATTCTAGAGCAAAGCAAGCCGATTGAATAAGTACATGCTTCATGCTAACAAGAACGGGTACTTAACGTACGGCGAGGGGAATACTGTAATGTTGGCCTAAGGCGATTAATCCTCTAGTGGGCTGATTATGGCAAATATAGGTCAAGTACAACGCTTACATACTCAGTAGACAAATTCGATCGTTCTCATCGGAGCAGTGCTGTCGCCATAGATTGTTATTTCAGTTCCCACACATGCAGATGTGGTTTCAAAATTAGGTTGCTTTACGCCTACTCGAAGTGTGTTGATTCAGAATCGCCTGGACTACTTGGCACCAAATTCGAATGACTCAACAAAACTCAAGATCGTACAAATAGTTCGCAATAAATTCCTCAAAAATGTTGTTTCAGTTTAACTCCTACTGGATTATTGAATACAACTCGTTTTCAGAATGCATTGTAGATTGTGAAATAATCACCTACCACAGTCCACAGTGTATGAAAAATGCAAACAAAAATCTGTAGTCATACATGTTATATGTTCCCACTGTTTCCAGCTTGTATGTTGAACGACAGAAGGCGACTAAAATTCTTGCAACTTTATTGTTCAAGGTCAATTTGCAACTGTCAATTTGTAGATAATGCTAGTAAATACTAAAAAAACGTCATGATGAGAGGGGCGACAACTTTAGAAATTGGGCAACATAAGTCTGGCCAACATTATTGCACTGTTAACAAAAGTTGGGCAAATAGCGCGAAGTTGGGCAAGTATTCAGCAACCTCAAACATTTGGTAACTCAGAGTGATCAACTAATAGTTGGAATCCATTTTAATCGTTTTTGCCCAACTTTTGAGGTTGCTGAATAATTGCCCAACGTCTTTCTACCAGGTCATGCAATCACTGAACTACACTCACACTTTTATCATCGATGCCAAGTCAATACTCTGCTAATTTCAGGTGAAGCGTACTCGCTCCACGCACTCACATACGTCGCTGTCCGAGTGCACCCGAGTGCAAACGCAAACACCTGTTCGGAAATGTTGGGCATTGGGCAATGTTTGGAGTCATGGTCAGAGCACAAGTACAATTTCATAGTATCAAACCTTACCACAGACAATTATTATTGACGATCAACAACGATCATATTTGGGGGGGGGGGGGGATTGTATGCGTGGAAATGAATTGAGATGTTCATGTTAATTCGAAGTTCCAAAGTGCACTATTTGTTCACATACTATAGGATGCAATGCTCAACTAATGTCAACGATTTCAAGATGACAATGTATTTATCTATGTTTGTTATTTCCTTTGCCCAACTATACCGTAAACGTACGCAGGACTGAAAAATGTGTTCGAAATGCGCATTCTCTTCTTATTCGCCGGATGCGCATTATAGTGATTGCCCTTTTGAATAGCACAAGCCAAACTCTCTTATCAGTAGAGGTCTACAGACATATACCAGCTTTGAATACTTGATCGTGTAATGATGCAAATCTCTTGCAGTGTGACTGAACTAGGTACCGGTGTCGCTGAATAATGAGTTGTTTCTAAGTGTTGTAATAGTAGGGAATTCGCCGTGTGTACTGACGTTATTATTGTTATTAAATGTGTCTTCTTGTAAAACACCCTCATATACCCAACCTACAATGCCTCGCATGTTTCAAAGCGGGATGTCTGCACACGTACTAAGGCTGCTCAGAACGGATAAAGATATATATATGTAATGACTTTGGTGCAAAAGTATAATTTTCGCAGAGCCTTGGAAAATCCAGTAAGGGTAAAAATCCAAGTGCAGGAGTGTGATGAGCCCTCAGAGTATTAACAGTAGACAGTATCCATCATATCTTCGGATTGGTACCGTTTTGATTACGTTGAATTAGATCACAACATATGTAATCTACAGAAACCAACTACAAAGTCCAAGGAGTGACGTACAATTAATGATATAATTAGATTGACATGTCCTCATCTCTGGAACCTAATTGCGGCGGAGCGACTCTCTACTTTATTACATTAGAGGATGAGCAATACAAGTTATTGGAAATAAAAAGAACACACATGGCAGACGTGGTATTGTAGAGAAAGGAAAACTAGATATTGAGATGAAAACTCCTTCCCTATGTTATAACATGTTATATTTATTTAGGATTTCGAAATGTGTCAGAGAGTCTTCCAGATGTGCAGTGTGACGTAGCATTTGAATTTGTTCTTATTTTGTTCGACATACAGGTAAACCCGTTCATCAGCCAACTTCACTGAAGGGTGAAATGTGCGATCAGCCTAGATTGAATATTATTGTATGAAAGTTCATTACTTACATGATGGGTTATTGCAGCAGCAATTATTTGTCAAGTGATTTGTGATTTTAATAACAAGCTCTTACTCATGTTATTGTGTCGTATAGTCGTACGATGATTCAAGGTAGCCTAAAGTTACCGATCCAACAAGCTGATGGTAAAATATTTATATTTGAATTTTACTATACAAAAGGCATAGCTCTGTTAATGCGCAATGCCCGCTGATTCAATTCAATGCAAAGCTTGCTCCACAAACTTGCAATTCAGCTTCAATTCAGATTTTATTTAAGTTTCATGGCCCGACTAATATAACGTGGTTATCGACATATGCCTGATCATGGATTCATCAGCAGCATTGACGCCAGCTGCATTCCAGTTATCATTAACTGTCAGGTGAGTGTCACGGTCATCTGAGAGACAGATATGACAGAAGTTATCTTCTTGATCGATCATCGCGGCTTACCAAACTGCCGAATGATGCATGGATGAGCAGGTAATGGCAAATCGTTTGAGTGACCTTGTATTCCTACCTCAGACGAATGGAGTCATCATTCAAGTTCTGGTTGCCGTCAATTATGTTTGGAAGTTACGCAGCACTTGTGAATCTATTGTATAACATGAAACTCATATTGACACCTGCGCTCTGCAGTAATCTCTGGGTAATCATGCTAAGAGAAAACAAAATAGGTTATATTAAAAATTACATGATTAAAGTTTAGGTCACCATAATTCAAGTAAGATTGTATGAAATACCTATTAGGAATGTTGATCGAGGGGGACCCGCTCTCCCCATCAGTGAAATAATTCTTCCTAGTCTCTAAGTAAGTTTGATGTCAAAGACGAGGGCTGTTGATGATAATCACTTCAACGCAGAACCACATGTTCCGTCGGTGAGATAAGCGTTGTCTTCCAGTGAGGAAAAAGTGTACTACCAGAGAAAACTGAACGGAGGAGGGACAATTGAATGCCGAGCGTGAAACGTATTCTACCTTAATCTACAATCATATCAATGAGTACAGTGGCTTCGTAAGAACAGTAAGGTAAACATGGCTCATTGTAAAATCTGCGTTGATGAAAGAGTTCGAAGACAGATCAAATTTGGTACCTGCGGAAATTCCTATCAGCATCGGCGCAATTTGTGCAATCATAAAATTGTTTGTTTGTTAGATTTTAGGACTTGACCTATGAGTGACATCAGTTAACAATACCAGGTATAATCTATACATTTATTGCCACATTGAATTGTTAATGTCCTGGTATTAGACAGCGGGACTGGACCGAATCATGCAAATAATCAGGGTAGAACGCCAGTGGTTTCTTATACAGTTTGTACTATGAGACCGTTAAGCGCGTGAGGAGATGCTCTCATCTCTGGTAATCAGAGGTAGGCTACGAAACAAACAGATTCAATTTCACAATCGATCTACTGAAGGGGGCTCTTGTTCAGATAACCCCCAGTCTAGCGTCATCGAACTAACTAAATTTGGACAGCTAGCTCCCCTAACGTTCGTCCCCATCGGGTAACAGCTATCCAATATAGATAACCGACTATCGTTAGGTGGGTAAAAGAAGTCAAACACTAGAGTATGACGGAGGAAAGTAGCACGATCCATAAAATCGCTGAAACCAATCATGCGACGACTATACAACGACAGATAAGATGCAGTTCTTCCCAAGGAACTGCTATCCATCTAAGTATTCAGTTAGTATATTATTAAACGTGCATGTGCGTATGTGGTTGAATGTTCTTGGTGCAGGGGAAGGGGGTCAAAACATATATAAGTCCAGACAAGTACTAGGCCTATACATTTAGGATCAACAGATATTCGGAAAACAAGTTATCCACAGTAAGTCTACCGTTGGTAAACAAGGAGACTTCTCCGACTGAGCGAAGTTATCGACGTCGATACGCCTTCGTATATTCAGAGTCAATGCATCAGGTTCTCTCTAAGAAATGAACAAATTCATGAACTTAGAGCCCCCTGGCAATTCAGTCAATAAGCTAGCAGATAATGTCATTCCGCCCATAAAATAGACGCAGCCAGCGGATATATGTTAAAAACAGAAATACTCAAGGGGGTTCTTGTATGGTAAGGCTACTCTTAGTCCTGCCTGCAACTAACTAACTGAATTCGGTTAATGTGCACCTCTGAACAAGGTTATTTCTGATTGGCTACTCGTATGGTATACAATTGATTGTGTTTATTGTTAGAGAGAGGGAATAAATTGGGGCTCAGGATTAGTGTTACCCAATGACAGAAATTCTTGTTCAGAGGTGCACATCGACCCAACTGAATCAGGACGACTAGATTTCCTAACGTCCTACCCGTAGAATATATTCATTCACACATTCATCCATTCAATTCAGATAGCGAAACTCTCGGTCGTAGGATTATGTGAGTCCAACGGATTTGTAAGGATTGTGAAGAAACTTTAAAATATGAGGAAAATAACAATGGACAGGCAAAAAAAAACTAAATAGAATTAACATCATAATTATCATCGTAGATTGACATTGTTGGATTGAGGTTTCCATCAAACTTCCCAGCATGACCGGTTACCGAATGTTATTATGCAAATTTATTTATGATTTTTTTCCGCACACAACAGTTCCAAATTGTTATGACTGAATGACATACGATACAGGTATATATTGAGATTTGAACATGAAAGGCGATGCATATAATAGTATACAGTCGATGACATTGAATGG
>JAUOBX010511175.1:0-10134 GCA_032360705.1 Eupentacta quinquesemita
TCCTGGAGTAACTGTCCACAAGGAAGAAATGACAGCACGCATGAAATTGGATGTAGGGTACAGAACGAATCTCAGGGAGAAGCTGAGAACATGTATAGACCTGCTCAACCCAGATGACCATCCACCTGGACTCATCAATATTGTCTCCGGTGGGATTTTGCCCAGCATCGGTGAACGTTGATGATGCAGTCTCAGTTGGAGCAGAACAAATGTAGGCATACGAGTCTAACTGGCCCGACATGTTCTATGGACCACTGAAGAAGGAAATGATAACAATGGCTGACAGCAGAAATGGCAGCATAATGGGATCAGTTTCTCTCTTCAACATCGAACTCATTTTTGATAGAGTTTTCGGCTTGATGACATCTCGGGAGGTAGACGTGGAAGACATTCTCCGATATGAGTTGGCGCCAATTCATACCTCCATGTTCGAAGACATGAGAATCACCAAGAAGAAGTCTACACTAAAGAGGAAACTTCAGTATGAACAATCAGCAAGGACCACGGAGAGGCCACAAGTGACCGTTATGGACGGGTGTACCATACTCTGGATAATTCATTGCCCGTTGAAGGGGATCGTGTAGGACTTCGTTGATGACTTCTTGAGGTACTTACAGGAAAGTTGACGCAGTCAGACGTTTATCTAGTGTGTGATCGCTACTATGACTACAGCATCAAGTAGCCGTGCTGGTCAGGAGGCGAGCAGACATCACAACTCGACATGACTACACCTCTCCCACCACAGCGGTACTCTTGTATGTCACTGCTAATAAAATGCAACTGATTGACATCAATTGCGAGCATCTATTGGACTAAGTTAGAGAACTACAGGTCACAGGCGATAGTCGACACAGACCCGTTGTGACTGGCTCAGCATGCATTCCACAAGAGGTGAACTTGGGTGAACTCATCCAACAGAGATATATGGAAACGAGCCACGAGGAAGCCGATGTCATCATTCCCCAGCAAGTCGCCACCATTGCAAACCAGAAATTCAATAGCATCAGTGTCATAATTATGTGATGACACATATGTTCTCCTCCCTCACATACGACTACACCCACTTCAACCCGAAGTGCAATCCACTGATGGAGGGCAAGAGTCCCAAACATGCTGTTTTCGGACATCGTACCACACTTTCTGGCTGCCCATGTTATTTTCGGATGTGACACTGGGAGTTATATGTGGGGAATAGGTGAAGCAACGGCTGTCAAATTGTTATCGAGAGGACTAAGACTTGACATGCTCGGAGAAGTTAATGCACAGATGGACGATATTGTTGCCGGGGCCACTATGTTTGGTTGCTGATGCATGTTACGGAAGCAAATCCAAAGGGACAATGTCCGAGGTCCGTTACAATACATGGTTGTTCAAAGTGGCACGTCGGAAAGTACACTTCAACGCCAGAGCTGAAAGCGCTGCCAACAACAGCAGAAGCCTTCCGGAAAAATGTGAAGCGTGCACATTTACATGCATACATCTGAGAAGCTGCCTTGGGTGACACGTCGCCTATCATGAACCTCTGTGCATTTGGTTGGACCAGAGATGGGACTGATAGATCACTGTTACTACCCACAACAGCGCCAGCAGATGTTCAGCCAGCACCTTTCGAAATTCTGAAGATGGTCCGGTGTGGTTGCGCGGGTGACAGCCCGTGTACCTCTGGGCGATGTAGATGTTCGTTTGCCTAATTAGTGTGTACGATATTCTATGGATGCGGGCGGTCAGGCAGTTGTGGGAACAGATGGACAATTGAACAAAGTGTTGACGAGGATGAAGAGGTAGTGGATGACAATGGGCAGTCCCACGAATGATTACGTAAACCTGGCACGTTTTGGCATGTGGGAAATTACTACTGTGTGTCATATATGCAATTACATGGTGATTATCTTAGTGAATTGTAGCTGGGAGATACTGCATGCAGTATGAACCGAGTGTTGGTAGTTATGGATGTTCGGGTTCCTTGAACAAACAGTGACCGTTATTACGACCATTGATGAACGGTGCAGGAGTTAAATGGTACAACTAGCTAATCACTTGTACTGCCATGAAATACATAAATCCATTCACATACGCTACGATAAACAAATATATGCATTTCTCTATCCGGCGATTATCTTGCAAACCAATCTGGGGTCCATTTCAAAGTCACATTGGATTATAACAACCCGGAGTGAAGTATTATAGCGGGAGAGTGGTCGAGCGGTATCAGTGACGCTTGGCAATACACTGGGTCTGAGTTATTTTGGGTTGGATTCCCACATTCATCATCTGGCGTTTTTCTCCAGGGGTGGCTGTACTCACAGTGACGACTGGCGGGGTCTTGGTGTCCAGACTCTGCAGTGGATTTGGTATTCATGGGGAGTCGTTGTCGGGTAGTTGCAATAAGTCTCGTCAGTCGGATGTACGTAGTTACCGTGGTTTAGAGTGGTTAGATCCTGGGGTTCACCGGTCGTCCATCGGATAGGGACGTGAAATGGTGGTCCCGGGAGCAGGTTGGGATTGGTTACTGTACCACCCCACCCTCGATAACATCTGAGCACTAGTCGAAGAGAAAGCGAGTTATCGCCGGTGCTTAACCAGGGTCAACACGGCCAGGGTTCCTCGATGAGCCTTCAGTGGCTTCCTGAACCCGTAGAATCAAATTAAATCAAATCAAATCATACAGTCTTTTAGTAATATATCACCCGAACATAATATGTTAGTATATCCCGAAAAATGTTCAATTCCTGATGTGGTAGGATAGTCGTCCTGATATATTATGTGCTCTCAATGCCGTTTCGAATCGTCAGCCTTCAGGCAGTTGAACGATCCTAGATCACTGACAGTCTACTCTGCAATTTCAAGTCCGATAGTGTAACACTCATCGACATCTTTAGGAGGATATTGACTGATATATTTTTTCAGACGCCATCTTGTTTTATTAAAACAAGATGGGAAATTATCACTTCACCTGACCCTCCTATGATATTCTAACTGGTCTGATCAGATTTCTGGACACAGAGAACATAGGAATACACACTGTAACTCTTTGTGTATTGGCGGCCATTTTGGACGCCATCTGGGATTTCTTGAAATGCCCAGGGGTGCCAGAGTGGCATCACACGGATTCTGACAGAGGAGGTTCGGAAGGTGATGGAAATCCAAAAAATATTGTGCGGACGCTACAACAAGGTTGAGCGCATGTTGCTAGACTGATGCGTTTCCGCAAAGGGGTGAGTGTGCGAGATCAGACTTCAATACGTCTATTACGATCGCTCTGCTCCTGGATGCACTCAAGCAGGCTCAAACTCAATCATGAAAAGACCAAGTACATATTGTGTTTCGCGATGGAAATTATTCCACTATGCACGATGACACTGTGCTGCATATTTGTTCTCCACTTCCCCTACAGTCTCTGCGTCAATTGATGTATACCGTCATTTCCAACAGTCATATGGTCTCTCAAGCGACGACTACAAGTCGCTCAGCTATGATGTTTAGGAATCTTGTTAATATTCGGTCTTGTATTTAGGTATTAGTGACACTGCAACCAGAGCAGTTGCTTACGCACTTATCACTTCTATGACAATTGTTCTTCCCATTTTACTGATCGCCGCTCCAACTCGTCCCAAACGTTACTGTTCGACTCGTCTCTCGTTCGCCTGGATTCATTCACGGCATTCATTTGCCTAAACACCTACATTGGCTCCCAGTCCGACACTGTATGAACTTCGAAATCATTCTAGTGCGGTACGGAGTTCTGATTTCATTGCTTACCTCAATGAATATATCCACTACTACGTCTACGTTCTACGGTACTACTTAAATGTTCCAAGACTAGGATCGAGGTCAGAAGCTGAGCTTCTACTACGCCAATAACTCGGATTAGCTACGGTGGCAGCTCGTTTGTCTCTATATATATCGCAGCGCACATATCCGATGAACTTGTAGTAGGTCCAAATGATGTTAGTGTGCCACGGTGTCATTGCAACATTCCATGACATGCTGGATTTTGTTGCTCGTTCATTTTATCTTGCAGCCCTTATGGGCGGGAAGACCGCTGATTTCTGTCGTCAGGTGAGTTACTTCACTCACTAGGTTCAGCGTACAAACTCTTATATACACTACATATTTACATCAATTCTACGTGCCTGCCAATAATTTCATGTAGGCACCTATATCATTTTGCATTTGCAGGCGCGACAAGTAGCCATCTTCCTTATTTCAGGCCTAGCGTCATGCTTTGCTGTACTATCGCCATGCTGTTGTTACGCTCTTTCCATAGCGACGCGCATTGGCGAGTTTAGTACTATTGCTACTGCGGTTTGCTATTTTTTAGCACATTCAGAGGCTTCATCAGCTACCGTCCTCATTACGTGATTGTACTTGCATCAGTAGCGTACTATATCATACATTGCATTCACCACCCTTCACACATGTGTTGTACTTCATACACTGAGGTTCACGCTGTTCCTTGTTGTCGTTACTTTGCTGTTCTCCATAAATTTCTCAGAGAGAAGTGGAGGACAACCTTGGGGGATCCTGCTGCACAAGGAACTGCTGGTATCCATTTATTCTTTAATTGATTGGCGCCGGAGTGCCTGATCAACACTCAACATCTCGGCCAAGCCAAAAGCTCCCCGAGACGTACGCCTAGCACCATCACTCCAGACATTTAAATACCATGAAGACCTACTCCATTCTGACTCTGCTTGTGGAGCGCTTTGAGCCTTCGAGGAAAGCGCTATATAAATAAGGGTCTATCATCAATGTCACGAAGGTCACACGGGAACTCGCGGAGACTGAACTGCACAGATAGTGTACACGGCAATGGAGTGCTCGTTCATTTTGGCACAGGGCAATGTTGGTGCAAAACCTGAAGAAATTATGTAACCTTCAACCGCCAAACATCACTGTAATATTTCCCCACAAGTGAGTACAATAGCATGGTCGAACATTGTGTAAAATTAGAGTATTCCCAACAATCGAGTTATGGTAGTTCAAAAGTGTGTGTGTAAAAATTTCGTCTCTTCTCCAACGTTTTGCTGTGGGCTTGTTCATCGATGAACGTGAACTGACTTATAGTCAAAACCGTAATTGTCGACGCCTGAAGCAGTATCTGTATATATGTCCTAGTTTTGCAACCCTTCACCGTATAGAGTAATATATATGTGGTCCTACTAATGCGGTGTGTTGTATCAAGGCAACCATACTCAGTTCGCTAGGCTATATCGAATGTGCCTCTGACTCATCCCCAGCCAGTACGCCCACATGACGATATCATTGACAGATCGTTTGTTTTCCCAACAGTCCCATATACAGATGTACGTGGGTAGTATGTGTCTGTTATCAATGGAGTAACATGTTTATCTTCAGCCGCTCTGTTCAAACAAGCCCTACTCAGTCAGTCAGGCTAGTCAGGCTAGCCTTTGTTGGTAGTGAATGTTAGACTGCTAGATCTTAAATTCTCCATTCCATCAGTACATTCGAATATTAGACGTAGGTCTACGATATCAATCATTACAGGAACTGAACGACACAGATCGAGTGAGCCTGATGCTGGGACTATAGTGTGGACATAGGCCTACAACAACAAAATATACCAGATACGCCAATTAGCGCGCCATCTATAATATTTACCCAAGCTGCAGTGTTCGCAATACAGTAATAATCGTTGCAGAGACCATCCTTCTAGTTCCAATTCGATACTTTCTGGCGGTGAACTACACGTGCAGGTATATAGAGCTGATGCTGTGGTAGGTAGTATTAGGCCTAATTATTATCAAATATTTCCCTCTGAAGCATATTGTCAAACCGTCGACGCCTTAAAACTAAAACTATTTTTTCTCACACCTTATTTAATCCCTGCTTTTCTGTTCCTTGTGTGAATCTATTTTTCGTTTCTCATTCCATAGGCCCTACGAAATAGAAACACCTATTAGGCATAGGCCTACTACATAGAGATTTACCAGACCGGAGGAGGTTTTTTTTTCAAAACTAATTTGTCAGCACCAATTTGTTGACATAACGGAGGAGGAAATAAACAAATACTGAAAATCATCATTATTCACGATCCGTTGTAGGATAACCAACGATCAAAGCCTATCAGTGGATAACGTACTGAGTGGAGGCTGCAATAGTACAGTGGTCGAGCATCAGCCATACCAACCCTCCTCACAACAGCTGTCTCTGAGAGTTAGGATGGAATATTTTCCATTATCATAATTTCATCCAACTCTCAACTTCTCTAATTTTTGCATTTTTATAATGTTGTGTATTATTTCATGTGATATATGTCCCAGTCACTGAAAATGATCGTTACGTTTGCAAGCAATGATATACTTCGTGTTGTCACATTGTGGCAGACATTTATTGAATGAATTTCCTAAAGTTGCTTGAATGATGCTAATGCCCATGCGCGTTGATTCACGACTGCAAGTATATCCTATCGTCATGCAAAAAACTGTCGAATCAATCAGCCTCAATCCTAATTGAATGCACTACTATTCGACCACGGATGGAGGGGGGGGGGTAATTTGTGCAGAATATGTGTCCGATATGACGGGCTAAATGGAGAGACAACCCACGCGAGGTGGTGCAATTACCAGCGATCTATAAAGCAACTCAATAATCAAAATGTTGGGATTTCATGTGATGGAGACAACCCCTCCTCCTCTGCACTCTAGGCTATACGCTACTGGTCATGTTGCGATCGTCGTTGGAACCATGCAGTTCTCCTACGATCATGGTAGCCGAAATAGGACAATTAACAGAAGGTTAGTTGATGACTGAAGGTGAAAATACTCTCCTGTGACTGACGCAAAGCTCCCGGACAGAATCCACAAAATATACACTCGTGCCCGGAATGAAAAAATTGGGTTGGGGAACTCCCCTACAAGATTGGAGAAAGTCCAAGACGGGGGAGGAGGCAGGGTGCGGCCCTCGATGGGAGAGGCATGATCCCCGACTCCCACCTGGCGCCACTCCAGATGGATGTATGTATGTTGCGAGAAATAATTTGAATGAATGAAATGAATATGAAAAATTCTCCTCTGTACTTATTAGAGTAATCGAAGATGGCGACTCCTGCTACGTATATAGTCCTCATCACTGGCACGTCTACGGGTATCGGTCTGAAGTCGGCACTGACCTTTGCTGGTGACCCAGACCGGAAGTATAAGGTCTACGCGACGATGCGCCATATGGAACGAAAGAAAGGGAACCTCGAGAAAGCTGCGGGAAAACTCCTCGATGACACTCTCATGATCAGAGAGTTGGACGTGGCTAGAGAGGCGAGTCGAGTGAGATGCGTGGAGGAAATCCTTAATGAAGAGAAGCGTATCGATATCTTGAGTGAGTATTTAGGAGGAGACACCCGCATGATTCTGCATGATTCACGGGAGGTGATAGCATGGCGGGGTCAGGTGCAGGTAAACCAGAGACCGCGCCACCAAAGCGTTGAGAAAACACCGGCTAAAGTCCGTGGCGCAAAATAGGCGAGGTTTAGCAGAAGTGAATCTAGTGCTCTAAAACATGATTGAATTTGACTGACTGTTCTGTTTCATGAACATTTTAGACATCCAATTTAGGAAGGAGGCTGATAATTCCTTCCATCCATGAGGATGCGTAGGTTCGCAGTATTTACCTGTACGCACGCGTTCGCAGCTAAGATTAGGTAAATCTACTCAATTCCCTTGCTTTGCAGTCAACAACGCCGTGGTCAGTCACGTGGGCCTCTTCGAGTCAATCGACTATGAGCAGGAGGGGATGGATAGTTTCCAGATCAATTTCTTCGGGCCGATGAGATTGATGCAGTTGGTCATCCCTGGTATGAGGGAGCGGAGGTACGGGAGGATACTGAACAACAGCTCAATCGCAGCTCTATTAAGCCTTCCGTCCTTTTTAGTCCTACTCGTTGATGAAAACTAACCATCCACTTGCGACCAGGTGTTGCAGCATAGCCTCCGTGTTATACATGAGTGGGAGATTAATAATTGGTTCCAATTTACGTTAAACTATAGGTTCTGGGGCGAGGATTCCATGTAGCACCACGGACAGGGATGTGAGAGGTAGTTCTCGTTGTGGTAGGACTGGCAGGGGAATTAATGGCAATGAACAGGTTAGTAAGCCGTCTTCTGTCTGTGCTACGGTGTGCAAAGCATCGAGAACAAGTTGAATGAGTTCCACATTTTAGTCCAGAAACGTAGGCCTGATATAGTTGGAGAAAAGTTCAACTTCCTTGGTATGTTGTTTACAGGCAGTGTCGGGCAGATACTCCGTGGTGTCGGCGGCATAGTCTTGCTTTATGTGAGGTTTAACTTGAATAGTTTTGAGAAGGGGAATATTGGTGATAGTTTCGTGATAGTCTGGTGTGAAACCCCGTCCAACTCACCAGATATCCCCAGACCTCTAACGATTGGTGTTGTCCACCGTTCTCCCAACGTCTCTGAAAGCGACAATACTCTTCTTTTGGTATTATATCAAACTTTCCTGGTAAGAGTACAATCATTATAGGTTATTTCAATCATCCATATATTTCTCAGTCTGATAGTAATAGCGGTATAGTCACTTTTTCAATGTCATGCAATTTCCTGTCTCAGCATGTTTTTTCTCACCAGATAGCAAAATATTTCAGATTTAGTTTTGAGTAGTTATCCTGATGTCGTGGATAATATTGAGAGTATAGGAAAGCTTGGTGCTAGTGGTCACAATATTTCAGCTTCAGATACGTCCTGCTCTGTCAATATTCCACAGAGCGTCGAACTTGTTCCTAGTATCTCGAAAGCCAATTTAGATGGAATTTCACAGTTTTTGAAAGAGATCAATTGGCCTGAAATGTTACGAGGTTTGAATGCTGTAGACTCATGTGGAACTTTCCTAGATAAAGTTAACCAGAAAATGAGTTTATGTTCCTTGGGAGAAGCGTCGCAACATGAACAACAAGGGACGCTTCTCTGGCCGTCATCTGTGACTCTATAGTTCCTCTGGTTCCTTGTTTGATTCAGGTGAGTTGAAAGTCCAGCAAGAGCTAGTCCAGCGTTCAGTTTCTGGAGCTGAGCATGATTCCGGGAGGCATATTGCTTTCAATACTAAGGATTATCCCCAAGTGTTTTTTTTTATATCTTATCCTATGTTTGGGGGAAATGAAAAACGGGGACAGCATCAGTCCATTGTTAGATACACCATCAACGATAGTCAGGAGATGCCTATAGGGATCCTAACAATTATATGTTGCGGAGAGCTTGGACAATTTTGGTGACCTCAATGTTAGTGTGTCTTCTGATAGTATTAATGAGGTACGCCTGATTTGATGAGGGAGAAACTGTTGAAGCTGGGAAGTAGTGAGGCTCCTGGCCCGGACGGAGTTTACTCTTCCCTTCTAAGATATTTTGCCGAGCAGTTGTCTGCTCCATAGCTATGGTGTTCAATGAAACTCTGCATGGAGGTGTTGTTCTGGATGATGTGGGGAGTGTAAATATTTCTTCCATCTTCGAGAAAGGGAATTGCTCCCTCCCTTGTAACTACAGGAATGTGAGTTTTACTAGTGTTGTCTGTAAGGTAATGAAATCTTTCATTCGTGATCATATGATTGAATGTTTCAATGAAGTGGCGATTCTCAGCATGATTGTAAGAGGAGTCGCTCATTCTTGATTATTATTCATTGAAGATGTAACTTGTGCTGTTGACATTGGCGAGGTTGCTGATATAACTTTCCTCTGGAAGCTTTAGATAAGGTGCCTCAAAATCACTCTCGCTCAAATTTGAGAGTTTTGGCATCGTTGGTCATGTCCTTGGAGCATTGCTCACAACAATATAGGGCATTTGTCCAGTCCCTGATTTCCGTCCCCATGATTTCTAGGTTAGACCTATATAGCCTCTGCAACATTGGTTCAGCCATACCCCTACAGTTCTGAGTATGACTGATTGATCTAGTTCCATTCGGGAACTGGGCGTTGAAAACATTGGATTAAAAGCTGACGTCAAACCAATGAAGCCACTACACTGTTGTGATTGACGCAAGGGCAAGGTCACCATCTGAAAGTGGTCGACTGCCATTGAATTGGAGAGCGACAAGTTTGCTTAACATGCTGGTATATGATTCATCATAACTGTGTTAATAACATGATCTCTATGTTGTGTCCGGTGTACACA
>JAUOBX010511286.1:0-10133 GCA_032360705.1 Eupentacta quinquesemita
AAATGCTTCTCCTCTCACAAATGTTAGTGCACAGTACTGATGTTCAGTCATAATAATGGTCCACCAGCCATACCTTCACGGTGTTTAGGAATTTTGGGCTCGAGGCCCGGTGTGGGCCATAGTGCCCATCATGTGGAATATTGCAGAATGCTCCTCCCACCACAAATTTTGATGCACAGTGCAGATGTTCAGTCATAGTATGGGTGTAATACTCTAGAGGTGTTCAGCAATGTTTGGCTATAGGTCCCACTTGGGCCCTACGAGCCAATTGTATCTATCTACACACACTGGTGCTTGAAATGCACTTCACAAGCTTCAATTGATTCTCTACAGTGTGTAATGGTCTGGTAAACATGTCTGGCCCATTGTGAGACCTAGGGCCCATCATTTGAAATCATATATATGTTCTGATAACCATACTTTTGGGATGTAAGTACCAGGTGAGCTACTGTGCCATTGGCACTCTTGTTCTTGACCATGGATTGGTTTTAGTCACAAGTCGCGAATTTGTGGAACAATAAAATTCATGCTAAGTTGTCCTATACTACAGGGCCCAGATCTAATCAGTTTCTTATTACATTCCAACTTTTCGGCATTGTTTTGATATCATATCGTTGCCATGTTTGTCTACACCTTTTCAATATTTTGTACCAGGTTTGTTCAACTCGAAGACTGCGCCCATATTGTTGAAGTCGGCGCAATGGACAAACTAATGGCGCAAACTGACGACGCAGAATGGAACGACATAAAGGTCAGCTAGAAAGGGAACCATGTTACACGATATTAATGTGATACTTTTTATTGTCTTGCTCATGTAATACTAATATATCAATAATCCGGTTCTCATATAGGGCTGCCACATTCGGCGCACGCTACTTTATTACAATGTCCACAAGGTTCCCAATAACGCCCGGGTGGGACGCGGCACCGGAAAGGTTAGCTGGCTGGAATTCGTAACCCTCTGATCGCGCGTTCTAAGCTCTACTGACTGATTCGATTCGATTACCATGCATATAGTAGGTGGGTATATGTAGTTGGTAGTATAGTAGGTTTATGGACCATGACAGTGGCGACGCTCCTACTTGGACCGTTGCACATTCTTCTCAGGGAACAGGTCTGACAGACACAGCTCTTTTTCAGTCATCCACCCTTTTCGAAGAATAACCATATACGCTACGAATCTTCTCCCTGTCCAACGCAACGCACGAAACTAACGTAGTTGCAAGAAAATCTCATCCAAGTGGAAACGGAGGCACTAGGGTGTGCCTCCTATGCCTGTGCCTTTTTTTTCGCTCCCAAGTGTGGGACGGGTGATTGTAGAGCGGATTTCCTGCCTGCAACCGGTCTCAGCTGGTCTCTAAAGGGTTGAACATGATACAGGAAGCCCACCATAGTCGAAACACAAGACTGATGAATCCCAGCCAGCCATAGCCAGCCATAATTTGGGATTACCGCCAAACATTACAGCGATTCATCGGTTACGAACAATTTGCCAGAATTCTTCCTGCAGATCCTCAACATTGTACTCGCCTGACTCGCCCAATGT
Source organism: Eupentacta quinquesemita (assembly GCA_032360705.1). NCBI lineage: Eukaryota > Metazoa > Echinodermata > Holothuroidea > Dendrochirotida > Sclerodactylidae > Eupentacta > Eupentacta quinquesemita. Next base: position 1,547 of record JAUOBX010511286.1, read on the forward strand.
AGGCGATTATGTCCGCCCATCCTAATAATGATTATATTAATGATGTTTCCTCACACTCCTCGACAGCTCCCTGAATGTCCTTGGTGCAAGACACCTATTCGGAACAACCAGCGGTATAACAACAGGATCAAGGCCCAACGAGCAGATGTTGAGTTGGTTAAGAGACGGATCAAAGGCGAGGAGATGAACATTCGCAAGGAAATGGATTCAGTCGAGAGAAGGCTGTCGGCAGCCCAACGTAAGCTAAACGTATACCTGGATAGACTCATCACCCAGAACAAGACTAAATGGAGACCATTCTTTTCAGGCATGGAAGATAGGTTGCTCAAACCACATATCCTTCTATCAATGGCTGACTTATTGTCTGCCAACGTGCTACTGGACATGTACGAGCAAATCACGTCATTACAAGTAACCAGAAAGCAAACGATCAAATTGTTCCCATTGTCGAGGCTCAGTCAGTACATACGATTTGCGAATGGCTGTGAGTTTTTGGAAGAGCGGCTCATGAGCATAGGAAGATACGTCAGCGAACAGGAAGTGGAAGACTGGGGGAGAGAGTATCTCCGCTGTAGGCATACACTATCTCTACTCCACGTCATCTCTTTGTTCCAGTCGTCAGATCAGCAGTTACACGAGCACGAGAAAGTAGCGGCCGCGGTGGAAGAAGCTGAGACGATTCTCTCTGATGGTCATCCCTTCACAGAAGACAAGGAGATGCGCACCAGGAATCTGCTCAAGGGGCTTAAAGATCTGAATCCGCTGCTCCTCAATGTCGGCATCAGCGAGGGCGAGAGAAAAATGATCGTCAAGGCGATGGGGTTTTCCAGCGGTCATTGGTTCAAATGTCAGAAGGGACACATTTACGCCATCGGTGATCGTGGGGGCGCTAACCAGAGAGGCCAGTGTCCGAAGTGCAAGACCACGATTGGAGGGGAGCAGCATCGCCTAGAAGAGGGCAACAAGCTTGCCTCAGAGATGGACGGCGCGAGATTCGCAGCTTACTCGGAGGAAGCTAACAACATGGCCAATTTCAATCTGGACGGCCTGTAATCGATCGATCCCAACAAAGCTATGAACTACAGTCCGATGATCCATAGCCTTAATCCGTGTGAGTCATTGGCGTACTGGGATGTTAGTCATGAGAAGGGGGGCTGAGGTTTGGACAAGAGAGGAGGACGTCCTCATAAATAGCTGCATCCTCCCTGTTGTCAAGTGAAGGTTTTAAGGAGCTCCTAGACACCTGCTCCCATCAATGAGAAAACAGTTGTTCAGCTTCCATTGGACAGCGGAAAATATGTTTGTTTTTTTTGCATATGATTTATTGGTCATTCGGGTCAATATTTACATATCAACTGATTGTCGTGTATGGCTAACTGTGAATAGTTCCACCACCACACCAAAAATGGGCAGACTATCGCCAAGTAAAACAATTGAGGCTGGCAGAATTTGTGATGTGGTAAATAAGGCAATTAAATCATTTGGGAAGCAACGAGTGATCTGTGTGATGAGACCAAGTTGAACGTTTCTCATCCTGTTTATGGGCCAAGCGCCCTTATCACAGTTTAATGATTCAGGTATTAACTATAAAATCGACACTTCAGAATATTCACCTTCCTTGTTATATCAAGAGATGTCTATGTACTGATATATTATTTACACTATCTACACCTCTTTATTTATTACGTTTATAGGGTCCGATGTTTCAAAGTATGGGGGGAGTTGTAACAAGAGTCAACCCTGTGCATATATTGTACAAATGCAAAGCAGACAATATAGATCGAGAATGGTTACCTGTCATATATCAGGTACATATGGTGGGCGTGATTGTATACTAAAAGATCACGATGGTTGTACAAAGCTCCTTGTACCTATTGCGATTGAGAGTTACAATAGGTGTATGAGGTCCTTTGTACCTATTTATATACCCATTAGTTGTCCTACAAGCATCGGTAATGATTTGTGTACAAATATTGGAAAGCTGATTACCCGATCGTCTGCCTGTTTAAATATGTGTTTAGTAAATGATTACCCAGTACCTCCATTTTGTACATTTCTCATGTTTCCTTCAACCGAATGACATATCTGTCTCACTTGACGGTCAAGGTTTTAGAACTAGAACATGTATATTGACATTGTTGTCGTGCGTATGTACAAACATGTGTGTGTGTGTTCGTTTGTGTGTCACACCCTCTTTTGAACAGGATAGGATTTCGAAGGTAATGCCGATCAGATTTAACATTGAAGTCAGTGGAGGTTATTCAATGCGTCTAATTTGCAACTTTCCGGTTTTCCTTTAGGTGAGAACAGATCACATGCCTTGGTTGTGAAACCCTACAAGTCAGCAATTACAACAAGGTGGTCTTTACCAATTACCATGTTCGATCGTAAAACTACAGATATGATATGGGATACATTGTTATTTGAGTGCAACCTTACTCGTCCAAGAGTGTTGGTGTTTGTACACAGGAACCAAACATTGACCATGGAGAAAAAAGTTTGTACATAGAAATATCACACTCATATAACTAATCATATGAATAAATTACTTAATGTTAATGAAATGTATTAGTTTGTATTATGCTTCCTATATTCTACAGTACTCTCATGTATAGAAAGTGTTGCGGGTGAAATAAATGGAAACATGATAACTATTTTCCATGCGTCTAATTTGCAACTTTCCGGTTTTCCTTTAGTTGAGAACAAATCACATGCCTTGGCTGTGGAACCCCACAAGTCAGCAATTACAACAAGATGGTATCCACCAATTACCATGTTCGATCGTAATACAACAAATATGATATGGGATGATACATTGTTATTTGACTGCAACCTCATTCGTTCAAGAGTGTTAGTGTATGTGCACAGAAACCAAGCATCGACCTTAGAGAGAAAAGTTTGTACATAGAAATATCACACTCATATAACTAATCATAACGATTTTCGATAATGATAACTATTAACTCAATCGTGCCTACTTTTGATGATCATAAAGAAATAGCCTATGTACTATGGTTACCGATACCTTAATTGTATATATGTATAGTGATGTACCAGTTTCCCAATTATTTGATTTTTTTATTGTAAACTTCATTTCAGTCATTCGATTCTTCACTTTCGACATAGTACGATATAGCCTACAATATTAAGGAACTGTACATGTGTAATTAGTTCATCAAAGTTGGGGGGAGTAACCTAGAAACCATACGGAGCTTATCAAAGTAGTTCACTCCCCGATTGAATGGAATTAATAGTATATCAATATACAGACACACATCAAAACAAACACCCCCAGCTTCCATAACAGCCTAATAGCTAACAGTTTTGCTCTCGTGTAAAAAATAGTTAATACATTTTTACAAAATTACTGAGGAACCTAACACTTAGAGTACACGCGAAGTTACACCCGTGTTACGCTTGACCGACTCCAGAAATGCGCACTTGTGATACGCACTCTTGGATCTTCCGATGTACACTGCAGAGCTGACGTATTCAGTCCAGGCGAATCGTTAAAACTCCAAAAAATTATAAATATGGCGCGCCGCCATAGAGTAACTTTATGTATATCATTCATGTGAAAGTCTCACTTGTATATTTATTTATTTTTGTCAATTTATTTCAACTTAAATTATAACCCGTACGATGGACACAAAAACGCAGAGAGCAGTCGATGCACACAGGATACACAATTTTTCCGGATTGCATGTTTGACTATGTCGTACAGTATAATGAGGGTCCACATTTCGTTACCTCTACGATTAGCCTAATGTATGGGAATTGTGTACTGACAGTACACATCTCTATACCTACAGAGGTAACGCATTTTAGACCCCTTATGTACTGGTTGTTTGCTTGTTTGATTGGGTATTATATTAGAGTTGGAGTTGGTGATATCGAATGAGGGCAATTATTGTATTTGATTACGCATCATCCCACAAACCAAGGGCAATACGAGGAATGAACTTTATTTGTAGCTTTATGTCTGTCAGTTGACAAGTATCAGTTCACTCAATGTAATTCGTTAATCTAAATAGACTACCCCGCTCTATTTCCAGTCTGAGGAGTGTTCTGAATTTGATATTTGAAAATATTGGACCGGACCCCGAATGACGAGGAATCCAAAGCTAAATAGCATTGTCATTCACCAAGAAACTGTGTCAAAAATGTATGTGACCAGATTGGGATGTTATTTGGGGCCATAGGTTACGCCTGCATAAGAATGTATGAACTTCGTGTAGTAATTCGGGTATACATTCATTTATATGGGTATACAGATTCCTAAGTTATAATATGCTACTATATCTACGCAGTTATGTGTAGGCTGCTTCATCCAGCCGTGACAACACTTTAGCTTAGTCAACTGGTCAAGTCCACTCGTGTCGAGCATTCCAAAGGCAACTTTTGAATAGTAGGCCTAAGGGCCATGATCACATCAGTTAGTTCCAGGAATTTGTTTATAGTAGGCCTACCATCTAGGGTGATTCAGATATTACAATTTCAGCCAATGCATGTGTCAATATGGACCCGATAATGTGTGTGTCCGCGAGATGATTGGGGAAGAATTCCACAATTTTTTTGATAAATCTAGAGCCAACAAATATAACCGTTTGTCTGTTTCTGCTATCGTTATTGACCTACCTCTACTCATATGCCAGTGAAGCCTCGTCCTACTGTGAGTTTCACGCATATTACTTATGAACTATTAGTCTGCTCGCAAACATCCTACCACGCGCGTGCAGGAATGTACTACGGCCACCCGGCGCCTAATTTGCGTCATGACCTGAGCTCGTGGGTCGAGCTCGCAAGATATGCGCACTCGAGTGACAAAGGGTTATTGACCTGTGTCTGTGTTGCCAATCCATTCGCCTACATGACCAGATGACAGCAGGTAATTACCTTTTTGCCTGCTCACAAACGCCTCACTAATGCACTCACGTGTTAGAATCGGCCAAGACTACCTCATCTCGCAAGCAAGTTCCTCGGGAATTGTTCATCCGTAACAACTGGTGACGGTATGGTGCGAATTTGATGTTGAGGGTGAGCAATGATTGAAAGGCGGTGTAGGTGTAGTATTCCTAAATGTACGAAATGTGTGGCCTGGGTGGGAGTGGGGTGCGGTGGGTGTGGTTGTTGTGCCGATGTGGCCCCCCATACGGGCAGTGCAGGTGCACTATTCCTATGGGTGCAGCACCGCTTCTTCTCCGTCATTACTTACCTTTATATCGAAGTATCATGTATCGTTGAGAAGATAACAACTGTTAAAGTTACAAACCCACAACGTGGTAGGTTATTCGTCGACGTAACACAAATTTATAACACTAGGCCTAAACTGACCCTTCCTGAGAATATTGTTTGCCAAATTGACGCGCTAACCAATGGGAGCGCGAGGAACTAACATGTGGATTAAAATCTAACATATGCTAAATTCGTCCAACCAGAACTCCGGTAGAAACCTCATTTCCAGATTGATCCGATCACAGCACGAGAAACTCACATAATATTATGCGAATTTGACTTTACATCTACCAATCTCTACGAGATATGACAATTTCGACTAATGAGCGCTCGAGAAACTAACATATGTTAGTTTAAATTGACATATGTTAATTTCGGGACCTATGGCAAGCTGGGCCGCGTTTAATAATCATCGGACAATCAAGTTATTACCGCCGTTGCGAGAGGTTGTGGGTCAACGCACCGTGTGGACTAGAGCCTGTTTGCCGTGGTTCGACTACAGAACGTCCGCTTCTCCAGGATCTGAGAAAGTTATCAGATCATATGTTAATTTCGCGACCTATGGCAAGCTGGGCCGCGTTTAATAATCATCGGACAATCAAGTTATTACCGTCGTGGCGAGAGGTTGTGGGTCAAGGCACCGTGTGGACTAGAGCCTGTACACAAGATCCGCTAGATTTGTGCATCAGGGGACCAGAGTCAGTCAATATACCATAGGCCTATCGAGCGGAGAGTGGCCAAGCAGTATCAGTAACTAATGGCATGCGCTTCTACTATTGGGCGTTCTCTCAAAGGTAACTTGCAGTTGCGATTTGGCGAGGTCATGGCGTTCATATTCTACAGGTGCCGTGACATGGAAATTGGGGGGGGGAGTTGTTTAGGGCAGTCTCTGTAGGTCCCGTCGATCGAATATACACCGTTGCCGTGGTTCGACTACAAAACGTCCGCTTCTCCAGGATCTGAGAAAGTGATCAGATCCTGGGGTCCAATGGTCGTCCGTCGGATAGGGACGTAAACTGGCGGTCCCTTGAGCGGTTGGGATTAGTTATACCCCTGCATCGATATCTTCATGAGCCCTAATCGAAAAATCAACACATAGTTTCCTGAACCCGTATATTCAAATCAATTTCGAGTAATATCTGAATTGGGTATAAATTCAAATTGTACGCGTCTCATGCTACATATGGACAACAGCGGAGGAAATATTATAGTCCTGATATACGGAACAGCGCTAGTTATTCCGAATGAATATTGATTTTTACATTTTAGACGTAAAACTGACGTCGGGAACTGGCTACTTGCTGCGTCGTTCCATCTTGAATATGCTGCTCAAATCTATCTGGAACCCAAAGTTTCTGATGAAGACAGGTTGGATTAGAGGAGATTACGTATAAGATCAAGAGTCACCGAGATGTGTTGTAATCTAGGGTGGGATCAGTCGTCTGAAGAAAACAGTCAGGCTTGTCTTATCCTATCAAATTAATAATGGTATGGCTAGGATTCTCGTTGAAAATAACTCCAGGAGACCTTACATACACCTTCAGCAAAATAAATTGCCTCCGAAAATAGCTTCTTCCTAAAGACTATCTCTGTTTGGAACAGTCTCCACTCGACCTAGTCTTGAGGTGTTGAAGGTCAAATTACCCACGTTATTAGCACTGCTGTGCAGCGCACCAACATCCTTGTTATGATACCCGAGCGGGGCTTTAAAGTACGAGGAAGCAGCATCGGAAGCAATCTAACCTTGTTTTTCTGAGACCTGGGAATCTAGCATAGGTTTATATGAACACAAGGACAAGAACAACACAACGCATGGCACTGAGACAGTGCGAATTGGTTGCAGCACCATACATGTATACTACACTCTGAACAATGTGTTCAGCAATTAAACACCTTTGTAAACATTTTCTCGCTACCTTCGGAAACACGATTGAATCCCAACATGTTCAGGTATTGAACACATTTTAAACAGATGTATGTGTTATCTCTGGTTGGGACAGCCTCCACTCGACCTTGTCTTGAGGTGTTAGTACAAGTCAACTTATTTCAATCAAGTCTACTACCAATTCAATGAGGCAAGTCATTCAGTTCTGGGCAAGTCCCCAACAAACGGCAACCTTGAGTCACAAATCGCGACTTGTTGCCCCTCTGGTATGTGTTTAACTGCTGAACATGTTGAGCACTAACTGATATACGTACATGTATAAATAATAATATATGGTAATATTTTCGAACTATCGGATTATAAAAAAATAGAAGCTTTGTTTGTCCATCTAAATAAATATGACCTCATGTGAGCCTGTGATCACTGCTCTACTCAAAATTACTGACAAATGGACGTAAGCTATTGACCTAGGATATTATACACGCAGGAACGGTGATTCTAGATCTGTGGAAAGCATTTCACCTAGTTGACCATATTATATTGAGGCGAAAATCACGAATATTATGCCGAGGGCTGTAACCTGAAAACCCTCAGAAAGTGAGTTTGTATTTCAATTCGGCTAGAGTAAGAAATTTCTCCACAGCTACACTGAGAAATGTAGATTTTCATAAAGATGATATTCCCAGGCTCAACTCTCGCACATTTGGCTTTACCAAACTGAAATGGCGGATGACTCCCCATAAATGACTGCACTTAAGCTGATATATTTCTATCTGAAAAACCTGTTGATTCTTATCGAATATGGTTATGTTGGAAGGAAAGAATACACAATAGAACATTTGAGCGGAATTTCATGGCGAAAATGTTTTAGTAGGGGATGAAAACGGGAAAAGTTATCGTTGATAATAGATGTCGCTCTTCCACTAAATGCCTGATGTGAGGTTCAAAGTTCTTCCCGATTAGAGTTTCGTGATTTAATAGGGGGAATATAACGTTGATGTTGCCTGGGTAAGGGTGAACGAATGTTTACGGGAGACGACAGTGCTTCCACGGAACCTGGGTCCAGAGTTATCAAGTGGAGGCCCATCACTGCAATTTTATAGGTCGAAGCCAAAACTAAGTAGAATTTGCGTTGCCTGTCAGCCTGCTCAGTGGCCAGACGTTGGCAAATATGATGGGTCACACTGTGAGGAGACGGTATATAGAGACTACTCCTCCCCCTACCCACCCTCACCACTGTCTTAGTGGGTGTGTTCCAGTTGTTGATGTTGCTCCCCTCCAAATGCACGTTTACTTTCAACTAGAGACGCCCACCGCTCATTTACTAATTATGGGGCACTGGATTGGTTCCCATACTCTATAGTCTGTCAATAGCGCTACCACTGGAGTCAGAGTGTGGGGAGAATAGACACAGCCCCCAAATGTTTGGAAGTCCCTATACTTTTAGGGTGTAGTAAAAAATCACGC
>JAUOBX010511397.1:0-10133 GCA_032360705.1 Eupentacta quinquesemita
TGTGGCTAATTAGACTTCCTAATTAAACACATTAAATGACTTCCGGTGACCTTGACTGTGATATCAGGTTTATCGGGCTGACTATAGAGCATATCCACAAAGTTTTGTTCAAATCCGAGTAACTTTCCAAAATTGCATTAATTAGTACAAAATTTCAGCATGAGGGCATTTACGGTTCACAAAATATTGCATCTGCACAGACAGACAGACACACGCACGGCAAAGTGATCACTATGTCTTTACTTGAACAAAGTTCAGGCGAGACAAAAAGTACTAGCACATAATAGAAAATAACAATTGTTGTTCATTTATTAGTTTTATTCCTACCACAACCACACAGAACACTGATAATAAAATACACAAACTAAGCTAGTTTATAGTTGCATATACATTGTGCATTAATTTATCAACAAAAGAAATTCAAGAATGCAATATCCGTTGTTAGATTATCTTAATTACAGGAATTTCTTCATATCAATTACATTAAGCTAATACAGTTGACAGGGATCTGACACAACCAATATAGGTTTTGGTTGTGCCACTGCAGTTATTTTCTATAAGTTGATTCGGGAACATGAAAATTTACACATGCAATGACACCTTTTGCGAATAGTTCACTGTTACCAGATTGTCACATGGCTTATCTCCTTGTAGCATTTATAATGTCTCCAATTATTGAAGGAGTGCAGGCCTGTACCATGCACCCAACATGTTGGTACACAGATCCATCATCAGTAAGCAGTGGTATGCAAGCTAAGGCACATATGCTAGAGTATATTCTACAACCCCCATCGAGGGAGTAACATGAACACCCCAGTGGAGAGAAAGAGGAATTTCAATGTTATGCAGAAATCCCTCTCCAAGAAGAAACCCAGGAGGGACAATCCCTTCCAAACATTTCAGTTCTGGGGTTGTTCATTGTTACTGTATGAGAGTCCTCCCAAATGAAAAGCTTAGCACCAACACTGGTGAATACTGAAATATGATTGATCTATTGCATGGCTCCAGATAACCATCAGGTCGAAGCCCAATGGGATCTGTGCTATAACTTGAAGAAAGAAACAACTTAAAACAAGTATCAGTAGTTCCACCACCCATGATCTGCAACTATAAACTAGTAAAATTAAAACAACTCCAAATAATTCCACCTCCATTCATCATGTGATGATTTGTTTCTTTGCGGTGTAGGCAGCGTACCAGAGAAGGGCGGAGACAATGATAGCTAGGAGCTCCGAGCTTATAAACGGTCCTTTGGAAACACCCTGAAAAGAATAAAAACACGATTGAATGATAACGTTGAACATAAATGTGCCCAAAAATGGCAGATCGTCATTGAGGAGAGAATAATGATTATAATTTATCAGTGAATAATTTCAGTAAATAATAGAAATTCAGTAACAAAAGATGATAATGTGTAAACAACAATCATCATCATCTTGTTTTAGGTCTGTATTAGTTCACATCAGTGGGTAAGATGGTCCATGGCATTCTCACAGGACACAGTTTCTTGAAGCAGCAGGATCCAGACAACAGTCATTGAGGACTTGTAGAAGTGTACTAGGTGTTGCTCCAGCAATTTCATCACTCAGTACACCTCCTGATGCAGCTCCCGACTTAATTCCCTCAATTCAAAATTCCAACAAATGAGTGAAATACTGACTGTCAGCAATTAAGATTGGAAGCATGTGTAACCAACACCTAGTAATTACATAGTTATAATTAGGCCAGTGTTAGCGCTAAGGGATGGGATAGTCAGATTCCGACAATTTTTTCTAGAATCCCTTTCAAAAATCTTGGTGAGGGAGATATTCCCTCTCATTTGATCATATAACAGTCCATCTCCCAAGGAGGGGAAATCCATCCCTGACTTGATTCCTTGGGGCTAACACTGAATTAAGCACCTAATATTTTCCAGTGACTTCTGGGTTACCAGCTCGACGCTCTAGCCATCTAGGCTACCACGCTCAAAATGCTAATCAATATGATGATGATAGACAAACGGGTATGTTCGTCACAAACCAACCCATCTCCCTCCTTTCCTCCAGCTTCGTACCTTGGCTATCATAAATCTACTCTACAATCATAAGAATGTTGTCAGCCATTTCATTCCTGACATAACATGACATGTGACGGGAATAGTGAAAGGCAGAAGACATTTACTGTAGCATCCTATCTACACCCAACTCCAAACAAAACAGGAGAAGGCTCTGAGGGATGCAAAAATATCACTATAAGTCTATAAGTATTCTCTTGAAGGAAGAGTCCTATTACTTAGGCCTATATAGGTGCACATTGCATTAACATGAAAGTGAAATAATAGTTAATGTATGCTGGGTGAGCTAAATTGTGATCATGCATGCATGTCTGTCTATTCATATATCTATCTCAGGGCAGGATATCAGCAGGGGCACGGGGCGATTAGCGCCATGAAAACTGAAAATAGCCCCATCAAAAATATCATGGGGGCCAAAAAATCATTGATATAGGAAGAAAATCGCCCCATCCCTCCGAAAGCAGCAGGACATTTTTATGGGGTTTTTCCTTTCTCTGCCTAAAATTGGCTGGAAATGTATGAAAATTCAATATAATATGAGGGAATATATGCTTTCTGATACAATTTGAACAAAAAGTAATCACCTCACAATGATTATGAATCCAGAAGGGTCCCGTGGACCAGAAAAAAGCCCCATGGCCCAGTTCCCGAGGGCTTTTTTTAGAGAAAATATTTCGAAAGAGCCCCCGTGACCAAAAAAATTATTCCTGCCCTGATCTATCTATCTCTATTTATTCATCTATCTGTTAACAATTGATTCAAGTTGCTACCCCTCCGACACCCTTTTATGATAATGATGGATCAACTAGGTTCGGAAAACCAGAAGCCGAGAGGCTTAGTGATTTCTTGACTGCATTGACCTCTAATGGCCTCAACGATAGGAAGCACCCACATACCATACACAATAGGGTTCTCCGATTTCATCATGTTATCTTGTTAACAAGACTTTTGTTGTTCTCTCTTCTCAGATGATCTCTGACCTGACCCCAAAACAATAGGAATCATGTACTCATCGTGGGGAACACACCAAGTATGAGCTGATCCCATTCAAGTCGGGTGGAGCCATCGTGTTAACAAGCCAAAGTCGGCCAAAATATAAAGTTCTCACAGTTGTTCCCCACTAATGAACATTGGTCCACACCAAAATTAATAGGGTTCTCATGCCCCCCCATCATAACGAGACTATAACAAATTGTTTTCACAAAGTTTCCAAAATTTGACCTTAGATGACCTTTGGAGTAATGATAAGTAGTGATAATAACACATGTTGGTATTAGCACGATTCCTTGTTTCCGAGACTTACCTTGTGTGTAAAGGCAATAGTGGTTAGAGCAGGAACCTGAGACACATCACCCTCTGCTCGCTGAGCCTGTAATGAAAATAATATTTAGGACTTGATAACATGAGAGCCGAGGCCTGGCATTCACCTGCCACTCTGGAAAAGTTATCAGAGTCTCATCGCGCTACTAGTGCACTCTCACAACAGTGTTAGCGCTAGGATTCGAATTTTAGGGGGAATACCCCCCTCCTAGAATTTAGTGGGGATTTTGGGGGGAATTTTCACAATCTGAGAGAGATTCGGGTTCGCAAATTCTGAAATTGCAGATAAATGTGAACTTCTTTGACATGGAATGGTGTTGTACTAGTTCCATGCATTAGTAAATGACAGTAACATCCTGGGGGTGGGCATTTAGCTCACATACAGAAATAGGGCTGAGGATCTGAGGGGAATGCCTGATTGAATGAGATGGTATGATATGCATGGTCATGTGCTTCGAACCTGAGCTAAGTTAATATACAAACTTTCCTATAAATAGTCAGCCATTCTATTCTCTTTGGCATAATATTAATCAATACTTCAACAGAATATCCTAAATGCTGGGGATGTCAATCACTCAGTAAACAATAAATATGATAATAGACAAACAGTCATATTCATAAACCTTACAAAGTTCACCTGGCTATCATGAATCTACTCTACAATCATGGGAATGTTGTCAGCCATTTTATTCCTGACATAACATGATATGTGACAGGAGTGGTAAAAAGCATTTGACATTTACTGTAGCATCCTATCTACACCCAACTCCAAACAGAACAGGAGTAGGCTCTGAGGGATGCAAAACTATCATTCTTACATATGTATGTTTGTATGCTTAAAGTATGCTTCAGAACAGAGGAGATGTATCACTCATAAGTGTACATTGCATTGTTCAATTTGAGGTTAATCAATGGTAGAGTGTATTGATTTTCTAAGGAAAATAGTACTCCCTGAATAATGGACTCGGCTATACGCCTCGTCCATTATTCAGCTGAATATTGCGTCTCGACTGTTCATTCTCCGGTAAAAGTCTCACAACTGCGCTTTATCCCTTAAATGATGAACTGAGTCGCGAAATGTTGTGCAGCGCAGCGTGGCTGACTTCGGACAGTTGCAAGGCAGTGAGTCGCTTGTGAAAACTGTTCAACTGCTAAAAATTATGACGTGGAACCTATCCTATAACTCTCCTATTACCGTAGTATGCAGTGTAATGCTTGTATGCTGCTATACAGCATTGCCGCGATAATCACAAGTTGGCATGGTGAAACAATTATTAATTGGCAATGGCTGATATAACAGACGGCTGTCGGTCTGTGAATGCTCGCAAATGCCATCTATACACGACTTTACAGACGTTGTACGAACTAATGTAATTGTAGTCCACTATAGGAGATATGTAGGCTGAAACTGCTAGTGGGAGTCAAACTACTCATGTCGATGCGAGCTTCATGGCTGTTGGATGCTAGAAGATTGCACGGGGAGTGCAAAATGACAGTACTGATTTAGAAAGCTACACTCCCATCCAGATGGGTTTCCTTCATACATATACTGATGTTTGCGTTTGTTGTTTTTGTTTTGTATTCCAAACAGAAATGCCATGAGAGAGATTTCAACGAGCGAAGCAGTCAAAACCGTCTCTACAAGATCTGGGACGTTGACCTCTGACACCCTCACATGACCTTCGAAATGGCCACAAATCGATATGGACCATACACGTGTTATGAATCACGCGAGTGCACACATATGCTTGCAAACAGTACCCATTACTGCACACATTCTTCCGACTTTGTCGAGGTAATAGAAGACCTAAAGTGTGCGAATTCTGTTGCTAAACCCTGTCTATCCTTTCACTGTACAAAAGCTATATACGATCACACAGCATATATCGTTTACTCTTGGTTGGAGGTACGCTAGGAAGCTGGAAATCTCTCGGTACGGATGCGAATGAAAAAGCAATGTTAAACTGAATCACATTGTCTCGAAGACTGACATTGGTCATAAACAATGAACAAGATTGTAAGGAACATACATGTGAACCAGCTAATGGTTTGTATGGGAATTGAACGGATTATTGAGATAGATATTCTAAAGAATCCATTCGCCGCACGCGGCATCATTGCCGCATGGTTAAGGAAGGTTCATTGTTCTACTGAGTGCGTGTTTCATCTTATTTGGTTGTTTTGCTCCTGCTGTGGACTCAGTCTGTACCTGTATCTCTGCGATACGAATAGAGCCTATTCGTACAATTACTTCCGCTTTGATTTCCGTAAATCCGATTTCATTGTTTTGCCGCATCCGGATCCGTATTTATTGGATTTATGGCCTAACACGTTTTACGCGTCCTTTCATTTCTATGTGGAGACCACGGTACTTTCTCGGTTGCGGATCTGACATGAGAGAGATCAAATCAGCAACTCCAACGGCAAATGGACTTTAATTCCAGACTGCTCCGGGTATCGTCGATATCTAATTCAAACGTCCTTTCAAGGAATCATATAATCCAAACATAGGGCGATTTTCGAAGGTGATATTCAAAGGTTTTCAATATCTTTGTACAGGTAACTCAAGGATGTAGTGAATAGTTAGTTACCTGAGGTATATTTGAGTATATATTAATCATATTTGGACTGGACGACTGCTCGCCACCTGACATTTGAGGAGACATTTTTCTGACGTCATTCAATCTGGGAATTAAAGTAATGGGAATGATCTTTCTCGCTTGTTAATAGGAGTACCAGTACTTAAGGCTGAGCGTCCCTGTCACATCAAATGCTTCACTTTGGGTGATTTGAGCATTCGATTACGAGCAAATTGATGCATACTTAGGCCACCTGATATTATGAAACACTTATGCAACACTCCATAACCTCTGGTCGGCGGGCAATCAACCTGACATTCTCAATAGTGGTCATTCCGCTGGAAAGATATTGCAATTGGCTCGTAACTGAACTATTCGGCGTGGCTGTCGGATAAGAACTTTAATGCCATTTCGGCATTTCCGACCTAATCAAATATATATATCATTCTTATTTCACTTCAGGTGTACAGATGTAAGGATGTGTGAGGTTCCGGCTCAAAAACGTTTTCAGGTCATTCAATAAGGCATAAGCCTAATATCAGGTATGGATGACGGTTAACCATAGAACAGCGTTTCTTCATTTCCATACCGTGCCTAATAAATTCACCTTGAATGTGACCTGTTTGCTGGCCTATATGGGCACACGCGCACGCGCGTGCGTGTGATGGTATGTTTGAGTGTGATTCATCACACGTGTATGGTCCATATTGATGTGTGGCCATGTCGAAGGTCATGTGAGGGTGTCAGAGGTTAACGTCCCAGATCTTGTAGGGACGGAATTTTGTATTGCTTCGCTCGTTGAAATCTCTCTCATGGCATTTCCGTTTGGAAAACAAAACAATAACAACAAACGCAAACATGAGTGTATGTATGAAGGAAACCCATCTGGATGGGAATGTAGCCTCGTAGATCTGTAATAATATTGGGCAACACCAGCTTTTCGCCAGTACTGTCATTTTGCATTCCCCGTGCATTCTTCCAGCATCCAACAGCTGCGGAGCTCGCATCGACGTGAGTAGTTTAACTACCACTAGCAGTTTCAACCTACATATCTCATAGTTGACTACAATTACATTAGTTCATACAACGTCTGTAAAGTCGTGTATAGATTGCATTTGCGAGCATTTGCGAGTTCGCAGACCGACAGCTGTTTGTTATATCAGCCATTGCCAATTAATAATTGTTTCACGATGCCAGCTTGTGATTATCGCGGCACTGCTATTGAATAGCAGTATGCACGCCTTACACGATATACTACAGTAATAGGATAGGTACAGGATAAGTTCCACGTTAGAATTTTAGCGGCTGACCAGTTTTACTGGCGCCACAACTGTCCGAATTCAGCCGCGCAGCCCTGCACAATTAAAGTAACCTTTCGCGAATAAGTTCATTATTAATAGTTACGATATGTCGTCTTACCCGACAGCTTGAGGTCAAATTAGTTACCTCCCATCAATAAAGTATCATCCTTATAGACGATTTATATACTACAGGAGCAAATATATCCTATCAGCTATAAACTCCCGTTCTGTGATTGCAATTCTATACGCGATGCATATTTACCCGCACACTCCGTATTCACATGTGCTATCAAATTATACCACACCATCACATGTTCGTTAAGTTCACGCAGTCACTATGCTATTGTTCTTGTTTCTTTGCAGGGCCGTTCTATTGCTCGACCATCGTTCTTTGACTAAATCAATTATTCCGTAGCCGTTTTCCTCCTCCTCTCACCGGGAATAAACTATTATTGTTGGCATGGCACATTATATGTTATTGCGATTGAAATAGTTTTGTTATATATCTGAGAATCCAATATTTGCAGAGACAGCCACATGATCTGTTCCATCGATGACGACTTCGTGTAGTAATACGGTCGACAACAGTTCCCTGTGTCTGTGATGTCATTTCCTATCTCATCCACCAATTCCCAGAGGATAAACCCTCCATATTACACTGGTATCAAAAGCTGTTCCCCGTGTCGAATTCCACTATCCAGTAGTATGCAACTTCTCATCGAGTATAATTACATTTACACATACAATACAGATAGACATCAAACAGAACAGTAGAATGTCAAGCTATAAAATACTGAATTGAGGTACGAACAAATATTCTAAGTGATTCCGCGAGGACATATCCATCACAGAAAATTGGAATGAATCGATGAGAAATTTGGAGCACTAGAACCGAGTGAGATTTCGAAATATATGGAACAGCTGAGAATATAACCGATGAACGAGGCTAGGCCATTAATATCACATAGACGTCACGATGAAACCGTCAATACACTGGCGGTGATCAGTGAATGACTTTTTTTGCAGTGATACGACCGACAAATGTTTCGCTTGTCTGTAATGTCAGTTTTCCATGTCAGTCACCCATCCAAGGGGGCTGTAAACTCGTATCTGTCACCCATGTTGCTGCTCGCCGTCTCAGTTTCCATTTTTCTGGGGTATATAACGTTCTATCCAGTCTGGGGCTACATTGATCAAACACAATACACTTACCGCTCAAAACAACACATAGAATATGAACCTGAACCTGAGTTACTGACAAACTGTTTCATCCTATGGGATTCCCTCCCACAACGGGTTGACTGTTGTCATCGTATTACCCTTACATGTAGGCTAATATGGCTGATAATAATAATCCATATATACTATATCAATCCAGTGGGCGTTTAATGTGTACGTGTACTTCATTGCGTTGAACTGCATGTAAACTCATCTTAAAATCACTCTCTATCTCCACTTTTCACATTTCTTGCGCCTGCAATGCGTGATAGGAAAACATGATTGAGAGACAGCCAGATTGTAAATTTTGTGCGGAAATCCAGTTACCACAATATGTTTTCTACTCTTGTATTTCAACAGGTATTGTAATAACCTTTCTAACATTATTGATTATGTCAAATCGATAATAGACGAAACGATGCCAGGACGATGCAAGACCGCCATTGCAGTTACACCATTTTAGTATTGGGGTAACTTCGATGATGACCACTGTTCCTCGCTCAACCATGTAACAGATTAATGAAAGTTACTTTTGAGTTAGGCGTGAGACTACACAGATGATAGGTTAATACGGGGAATTTATGGATCCCGATAAGAAACGGTTATCGTTGATTCGATGGGGATGGGCAGAAATCGCACCGCTGGGATTTAGCATTTGTCAAGACATCACAAGGACAAAGAATATTGTCAGGAAAACCTACAACACAAAACAGAACAATGTACTATGTCAATGGTCTCTCCAGCGTGATATATTGAGTATAATAAGAGGGTAACCGATCTTTCAGTGTAGCTTCGGGGTCATTTATAGCCATGGTGTTCTTCCTAATTGAGTATTCTACGACTGACAGTTGAATGCATCTGACACATGTTACAAGGCTTCCATTTGCGATTAGAGACTTACATACTGCTTGATATTACTTGAATCAAACACCACGACGCAAGTATCGAACAACAATTCGATTTGATAAACGTGTTGGTTGAGAGAAGTCGTCTCTTCACGATTAACAGTGACACTTTGAGAAAAGTTGGGCAATTTTTCTGCAACTACAAACGTTGCCTAAAATCACCATAGTTTGTCATTATTCTCACAAGTATTGAGGTTGCCAAGTCTACGCTAGTCTAGCAGTCAAGTATAGTATAGAGTAATAATGATAAATCGTCTTATCTAAGGGTATATCAGAAAAGTAATTTAGTCATAATGGAATTGATCTCGCATTCCCTAATACTTAGCCTCTGGCTTCGTTGACGTGCCGCCAATTTGATGATCTGATCCAACCAGACATTACTTGTCGATCTTCCCAACAAGATCATCTTAAAGTGAAATAGTCTGCTGAGTGGATAGCCCAACATTGATAGCAAAAGTCAGGAGAAATATATTACAAACACTGGTCAGAGTGATTTGGAACATTAGTTTGGTATCTATTCTTATCAGAAATGTGTAGGATTGTTGGTCATATAATAGATTATCAAATACTCTTCACACCCTGACCACCATTTATAACGGGTTTAGCGTCAACAATCACCAAACGGAATAGGAAATTGGAATATAAACTTCAATAAGGCCGTGACTCAGCTACGAGTTGTCAAAGAATGAACACTGTGTCTACCCTCGTTCAACACTCCAAAGTCAACTCGCATGAAGCCTCGAATAACATATTTCCT